>PPKY03000039.1:0-135585 GCA_003706315.3 Ambrosiozyma oregonensis (nom. inval.)
AGTTCAATTGGTAAAATGATGCTTCCTCGTTTTTTAAAAGCAAAGTCGACTTTGATGCTTCCATAACTGGCCCCAGTTCTGTTTATCCAGTCAGGTAATATAAGTTTTAGATTATCTGAATGTAATTGATCAGCAAGTTCCAATGATGTATCAAGTAGAGCAAGAATTTTAGCAACATCACCACCGATATATGCTTCAAAAGCTTTAGTAAAATGAGCTTCGGACGAATCCAAAAATAGCAAAAAGCGAGAATGTAGTGGTATGGATGTTTGAATGTCTTCCCTTTTCTTTGCTTGTTCAATACTGGTATCATTGTGTATAGAAGTCAAAAATTGGTTGAATTTTCCCAAAAGCAATTTATCATCAAAACCCAAGAAAGACTCAGGATTATCAAGTTCTTCAATAAACTCCACTGGTTTTATTAATTTTGTGATGTTATTGGATGAGCCTACCGAACTTGTACAAGTATTTTTATTTGTACTGATGAATCTATTTTTAAAAATATCATCAGAGTCTATTGGTCTTTTTGATGAGATAAACTTGCTTTGCCTAATAGGAAGCAGTAGGATTAAACGATTCCAATGTTTAATTAATAAATTGAAATCTATACCTTCATTAATAATACGCATGAACGTTAAAGGGGATTTAATAGTTGCAAGAAGTTTTTCAAAGTGATTTGAATCGTCTACTGGAAAGTTAAAGTAACCATCTGTCAAATCAGAAGGAAATGTAAAACTGTTATTATCTGGTTGCCCTTGTTCTCCTTGTTCCCCTTGAGATATTGCTACTTTGAATAAAGCAATTGAAGAAAAATAAGAGGAATGTGAAATCCCTTTTCGTTTGTCGCACTAAGAAAATTTCTTAGTATATACACTATACACTATACATTATACAAAGGTATGTAGATCTATAGCTTTCATTCAATTCCACTAAACAGATTAAAAAACTTAAGATTTATTTACGTAAAAGCAAGAGCAAAAAGAAATATTTTTCCCTTGTTATATTCCTGAAAATTTTTTTACAAAGAAATCTGAAGAATCTAACAGTTTAGTTGTTTAATTTGACCAATTTAAATAGTTATTCAGTGTGGCTCGTCTTCAGTCCAATCAGACAGACTGGGATCTTTTATGTACAATTTTAAGCAACACGTGCTCAACCACACGAGAAAAATAGTTTAATTAGATTTGTTTAGTTTCATAGTAAATTACGCCCTTGGTTAGGTTCTAATTGCATAAGCGAAATACAATTAATTAATTACAGATTCCTTTATTGTTTGCGGAGAACATCTATATTATCTACTCACTTCCCGCACGTTGAGCAGATACCACGTTTTCTTCTGCTTCTTCTTCCCTTTCTTCTTCCCTTTCTACTTGAGTTATATTTGAAATATTTCATCATACTGGAAATGGGATTCATATATATTCATAAATATCCATGATAAGAAGAAAAATGTCCCATGGTTTACGGAGTGAAGTTTATTTTATGAATTGCAATAATCTTATCTCTCAATATTTTATAATTCCATTATGGTTTCACTATTAACTCTGCTTTCAATTGGTTTGTCATTATCAAATTCAGCTACAGCTCTATTGGAACCAAAGCCATACTCCCAAGAATCAAATGACTTATTTAATGTCTTACATTATTTGAGTACTGGTTCTGCAAATCATGAAGCTCTTGGCTTTGGTATAGATAAATCCACACCAAGCATTTGTTCCATTGATCAAGCTCATTTAATTATGAGACACGGTGAAAGATATCCTACAAAAAGTACTGGTAAAAGTTTAGAGAGATTGTTAAAAACTCTAAAAAATTTGACTGCTGAATCTGATTCTTATGGGAGTCCATTTGGATTTGTTCAGGATTACGAATATTTTGTTTCTAATTCCTCCCTATATGAACAAGAAACTTTCTACAATCCTTATTCTGGTTTACTTGATGCATTCAAATTCGGATCAGATTTAAGGCTAAGATATAATCATTTGGTAAATAACTCTGCTATAACCCCAATCTTTACAGCGGGCCAAAAGAGGGTGTACGATACAGCTGTTGCTTTTTCACAAGGGTTCTTTGGTAATGGTGTCGCTGGTGAATATCAATTGGTTGTGTTACCTGAAACCGCTGAATATGGTGCTAACTCTTTAACTAATACAGAAGGTTGCCCAAATTTTCAACCAGATGATTACTCTGAAGCTATTTTATCCAATGAAAATTTAAAGTATGCTCAAGAAGAAGCTGATAGATTGAACAAACTATCTGGATTTAACTTAACAACATCTGATATTTTCAATATTGGTACATACTGTGCTTATGAAACTAATGTTAAAGGTTCTTCCAAATTTTGTGATGTTTTGTCAATGAATGGGTTTATTGCCTATGCTTATCATCAAGATTTAGACAAATGGTATAGTGAAGGACCAGGCTATAATATGTCTTATGCTTCTGGTAGTGCTATTGCAAATGCGACTATTAAATTATTGGATGAAGGTCCAGCAGAAGGCCAAATTTATCTTTCATTTACACATGATAATGATATTTTGAGATATTTAACTGGTTTAGGGTTATTTGATAACGAAGATGATTTACCTGTTGATCATATGGTTTTTGATAGAGCTTTTAAATCAAGTGATCTAGTTCCATTAGGTGGTAGATTATTAACTGAAAGACTTTCTTGTTTTAATGAAACTTCAGGTTTAGATGAATACTATGTTAGATTGATTTTGAATGATCAAGTGTTACCTGTTCCAGATTGCTTTGAAGGACCTGGTTATTCATGTCCCTTAGACGACTATATTTCTGGTGTTCAGGCAGGTTTGGTTGATTATGCTTCTGCTTGTAATATTACTGAAGGTACTCCATCAGAATTGAGTTTTTATTGGGATTGGGAAACTGCCGATTACCCAACAGTTGCCGACGCTGAATAAAATCGGATTCTTTTTATTTTTTTTTTTTAATTCTCGATCGTTATTACTTTTATTTTCTTAATTTTTATTAATTCAATGTACTTTCTTATTCTAAAAGTCTCTTTTTTTTAGTATTTACTGAATACTAAATTATATATGACGTTTGCTTGCTTGTAAAAATAAAATAACGCATTGTTAAAAATTCTAGAAGTATATTTATATTATACATATGTTTGGCTAAATTTCAATTGACAAAAAATATTATGATCAATAATTAATTAAGTGGCTTCAACCACTTAATATTCTTTTCAACACTGAATGGGACAGTAAGAGAATTAATATCTTCACTTGAAGAACCCACAATAATTTCATAATCACCTGCTTCTGAGTTCCATTTACTGTATTCCTCATCCCAATAAGATGTTGCAAACAATAAATCTAATGACAATTTGACAAATCTCTTTTCTCCAGCTTCCAAATATTGCTTACTGAAACCCTTCAATTCTTTAACCGGTCTTCTTATGGAGGAGTTAAGTGGGGAAACATAAATTTGTAAAACTTCTGCACCTCTAACCTTTCCTGTATTGGTAACATTTAAATAAATATTTAAATTACCACCAAATATTTTTAAACTTAAATCAGAAAACTTGAATTCAGAATAAGATAGACCATGTCCAAAAGGAAACAATACTTTTCTTTTTGTAACTCCAAAAAATCTATAACCCACATAAACATCTTCACCGTATAGGACTCTTCCCTTTTCAGCACCATAATTGATAAACGAAGGAGAATCTTCTAGTCTCTTAGGAAAAGTTATTGGTAATTTACCAGAGGGGTTGATCAGACCAAATAAAGCATCCGAAATACCACGTCCAGTTTCATTGCCTCCATAAGAAGTATAAAGAATAGCTTTGGCTTTATCGGCCCAAGGCATTTCAACTGGGGTGCCTGCTTGGATCACAACTACAACATTATTATTAGCACTTAAAACAGTTGAAATCAATTCATCATTATATCCAGGTAACTTCATATTCTTACGATCTGAGCCTTCTGATTCCCACTCTTTGTTAAGACCTGATATGATAACAACTTGATCTGCAACTTTAGCCTTATTTGCTGCTTTCAAAATTGCCTCTTTTGGAACAATCTGGGGTGCTCCTCCAAACATAATACCACCTCCACCAAAGAATTGTTTATTTTCAATGATTAATTTTGAAGTACTTCCAGAACCGAATTCTAATCTTAACTTGTAAGTTTTACCTGCTTCAATATTGAATTGAGAAATGACTTCTGCTGTACCCTTACCGTAAAATGATTCCCCTTGAATCTGGTTAGATGTATTATCAACAATCAGTATATCATCAAGATATAATTTTGCAGTACCAAAAACGGAAATACCAAAATCATAGATACCTCCAATCTCAGGAGTAAAATTTGTAGTCAATTGTCCATAAAACAAAGTTTGATCTTTCAATTTATCATTTACATAATCATTCATTCTAAAATAAGAAATGTCTTTTAAATGGAGTGTATCAACTGATTTTCTATTTACAATATTTTCAGGTTCATTGAATATTTCACATTTAGCACCACCAACTATACCATCAGAAGTTTTAAAGTATTTATCTAAAGATGGTAAGTAACGATGAGAATATGCACCAATTTCAAAAGAAATATTTTCAACTCCGATATGTTCTTCTATTGCATCATATGGAGATATTTTATAATAAGGTGTAGATAAAGCAGATCCACCACCCGAATAAGCCGTATAAATTGCATTTGCTCCAATAACCAAAATTTTCTTAGAAGTTGAAAAGGGTAAAATATGATCATCATTTTTTAATAAAACAGCTGCTTCGCCAGCAGCTTTTCTTAGCAATTGTTGGTCTTTAATAGTATTTCTAGTTTTTTCTGGAGCATTTTCAGGAACACCAGAGCCCACAACTGAATTAACAAATTCCAAAACATTTTTAGCTCTTTCATTCAAAACATCCAAGGAAACCTTTTTAGAAAAATAAGCATGATTTAACATAACACCTCTCCATCTAGTTGGACCTGGCATTTCTAAATCCAATCCTGCATTAATTGCACTTGTAGTTGAATAGGTTCCTGTCCAGTCAGACATCACTAATCCTTTCCAGTTCCATTCACCTCCTAATATATTTTTCAATAAGTATTCATTTTCGCTTGCATGAATACCGTTAACTCTATTATAGGATGTCATGACCCCTCTTGGTTTAGATTCTTTAATAGCAATCTCGAATGGTCTTAAATAAATTTCTCTTAAAGCACGTTGAGAAACAATTGAATTTTGTGAAAATCTTTCATGTTCCTGATCATTGCAAACAAAGTGTTTAATAGTTGCTGCTAAACCAGACTTTTGAAAACCATTTATATATGCAGCTGCTAATTTACCTGATAAATATGGATCTTCAGAAAATGATTCAAACCCACGGCCACCTAAAGGTGACCTTTGAATATTGACAGTTGGACCTAAAATGGTATGGGCTCCTTTAGCTGCACATTCATAAGATAATAGTTCTCCAACTTCACTAATTAAATCTTGATTCCAAGATGAGCCTAGACCAGTTTCAGTTGGAATAGTTGCTGTTGGTGTTGAATTGAAATGATGCTGACCTCTAACACCATTTGGTCCATCAGAAGTTCTAATGGATGGAACTCCTAATCTATGTATTGGATATGTGTGCCAGTAATCAACTCCAGCAGTTAAATTGACTTTCTCTTCAATGGTCAATTGAGATATCACATAATTGACATCAAATTGTTTGGACATTTTTGCTTGCCAATATTTTTTTAACAAAAATGTCAATCATATCATTAGTCTTGGCAAATCTTGAATAGAAAAATGGAATCTTTATCATACATATATATAGATGTTTGTGGGGAACTTAATTCTGAACTTTTTATTTGTTTCAACAACTTTGTTTATTTGCAATTTAAGAAAAGAATTATCTGTGGTTCGCAATTTATTTTGGGAAATGTGGCTATACGATCGTAAATATCTTATTCACTAACAACATACCTATGGCCATCCTGAAATTGAGTGATTTTATCCATTGAAGGAGTTATTATTTGATTCAAATGATTACGGTTTGAAGAACATATATGACCCCAGCCGTGGATGGTGGTTAAATGGACCTATAAAAAACGATAAACTCCGATATAGTCTCCGATCGTAATGCGTTCCACCCCACAAAGGAAAAAAAAGAACTCTTCACTTAGTTTTGTTTTGAGTAATTTAGATCAGCAGAAAAGGCTAAATGATTATATTATTTTTGAATCATTTATTATATAATATATTTATTTAAAGAAAAGTAGTGATAAAAGGGAAAAGTAAAGTAACTTTATAACTTAGGGGAGTATTCAGAAACTAAAGAAATTAGTTTACCATTTGGCTTATTACTTCCAAACAATTGACCCCAAACTTTAGGAACATTAGAGAATTTATCTCCAGAAACATCAGTAATGGTACAATTAGTACCTTCTTTGAATTGAATTTTACCGCCAGTTAAACCAGTAGCCAATGTTTGAATAGCATCTCCAAATTTAGCTTGATGATCACCAACAATGAATCCACCAACAGTCAATCTTTTAGTAATAATGACTGGCCAGTTTCTAATTGCAAATTTACTACCATCGTTGTAACCTGAAATAGCACCACAAGCAATAATTCTTCCCCCTTGTGCCATAACATTTAAAACATTATCTAAAGTTTCACCTCCAACATTATCCCAGAATAAAGATGCACCATCATTTTCAGAAGTTTCTTTCTTTAGTTGTTCAGTAAAATTTGGATCATTATAATTTAAGCAAATATCAGCTCCGATACTTTCAACAAATTTACATTTATCTTCGGAAGATGAGATACCAATAACTTTTTTAGCATTGTAAATTTTTTTAGCCAATTGAACAACCATATTACCAGTAGCGCCAGAAGCAGCAGAAACAATAACAGTATCAGTTGATTTGATTTGACCAATTTGAGTTAAACCAACCCAAGCAGTTAAAGAAGTCATTCCAAAAATTGTTAAATAATAATATAATGGTAATTTTTTGGATAAATCAATCTTATTAAAAATTTGTTGTTCAACAATGATAGAATATTTAGACCATTGAACAAAACCATTGATAACATCACCTGGTTGATAATCTTTGATATCTGAACCAACAGCCAAAATTTCAGCCAAACCTAAAGATTTAATTGGATCATTTTGTAAAACTGGTTTAACATAAGCAGTTGCAGGATTTTGATCTTTTTGAATCCAGCCTCTTTGAGTTGGATCATTTGATAAATAAAGAATTTTAACTGCAATTTCATGAGGTTTTAATGAATCCGTTGAAAAAGAAGACTTTTCAAGTTTGAAGGTAGAAGTTGAAGAATTGAAATCAAAATCTATTTCTTTGATAGGAGGATTAGCAAGAATGATAGTTTCGTTGTTGAATTGTGACATGTTTACAGATGAATTGAGTACAGTTGTATAATAACCTAGAAAGAGAACATGTTTTTGAGCTGGAGTTGCCAATGAGCTCAATTTTATAGAGCGTCTTCTTTCGTAAGCACCTCGGCACCAGCTCGGTAAGAGTCTGTTTGATTACTAATATAAGAGTAGTGAAAAGTGTTACTATCACGTACCTATATAATATACCAGTGTTATATACCTTAGTTCAGCAACCTCAAAGGCAGAAGGGCGTATTTTAAGATTTCATTGTCTTCTTTCAAGGACTCCAGCTCAAATATCGAAGAAGTATAAAAAATAAAGATTTACTTTTTGCTATTTATTTTACTTATTTTATTTATTTAGCATTCTTTATGATATATTATATTAGTTGTTGAACTGTGTAAGAATTATCATGCACCCCTGCACCAGATAGTAACCGATAATTGTGGCCTTTTTTCTAGGAATCAGCCACAATTACAATTTTCCAAAAAAATCATGTATATTCGTATAACACCTTATTTTATATAATCTGTTGAATATAAGTAAGATGTATTTCCTAAATAAATTTATTTTAATCTCTATGAAAAACCTTTTAAGAATATAAGAACAAATTCAATTCAACTCATTTGAATTTTATTTGATTTGATTTAGTCTTATTCATAATGTCAACTTCTACTTCTTCAAAACAACCAAATTTTATAGTCATAGTTGCTGATGATTTAGGATTCACTGATACATCAGCTTTTGGAGGAGAAATTGATACTCCAAATTTAAAAAAGCTAGGCTTAAATGGATTAAGATTTACAGACTTCCATACTGCATCTGCTTGTTCCCCAACTAGATCAATGTTATTTTCAGGAACTGACAATCATATTGCAGGATTAGGTCAAATGGCTGAATTTGCAAGACAAATTCCTGAATTATTCAAAAATAAACCTGGTTATGAAGGTTATCTAAATTTTAAAGTTGCTGCATTATCTGAAATACTTAACGATAATGGCTATTATACTTTTCAATCTGGTAAATGGCATTTAGGTTTATTGCCTGATTATTGGCCATCAAAAAGGGGTTTTGAGAAATCTTTTACTTTATTACCTGGTGCTGGTAACCATTATAAATATTTCCCAAAAAATTCTAAAACTGGTGAATACTCAATGTTTATGACTCCATTATTTCAAGAAAATGATAAGAAATTAAACCCAGATGATTTACCTGATAATTATTATAGTTCTGACTATTTTACTGATAAATTTTTAAATCAATTGAATGATAATGACAGAAATGATAGACCATTTTTAGGTGTTCTAACTTATACTGCACCACATTGGCCATTCCAAGCTCCTGATGAGCTAATTTCTAAATATGATGGTGTTTATGATAAAGGCCCTCATGTTTTGAGATCACAAAGATTAGCAAATGCTGTTAAACTTGGAATAATTCCTGATGGAGTTGAGCCACATAAAGTTGAAACTCAAAGGGATATTCCTTGGGATCAATTAAATGATAAAGAAAAAAAGACTGAAGCTAAAATTATGCAGGTTTATGCCGCAATGGTTGATCGTCTAGATCAAAATATTGGTAGAGTTGTCAAGGAATTAGAAAATAAAAATGAATTAGACAATACCTTTATTTTATTTATGTCAGATAATGGTGCTGAAGGTATGATGATGGAAGCATTACCTTTACAAAATACAAAATTCTCAACTAACATTAAAAACGATTATAATAACTCGTTCGATAATATTGGTAAAAAAGATTCTTTTGTTTGGTATTCAGATCAATGGGCTCAAGCTGCCACTGCTCCATCATATATGTATAAAATGTGGGCAAGTGAAGGTGGTATTAGATGTCCATTAATTATTCATCACCCAAATTTGATCAAAAATTCTGAAGTCAAGCATGAATTTAATACAGTTATGGATATTTTACCAACAATTCTAGAGTTGGCAGGAATCCCTCATCCAGGAAGAAAATTTAGAGGAAGGGATGTTGTTATTCCAAGAGGGAAATCATGGGTTCCATATTTAAAAGGGGAAAAAGATCATATTCATGATGAAGAGACTGTTACTGGTTGGGAATTATTTGCTCAACAGGCAATTAGAAAAGGTATATATAAAGCTTTATTTATTCCTAAACCTATGGGTCCACATAAATGGCAATTATTTAATTTAGAAGAAGATCCTGGAGAGATTAAGGATTTAAGTGAAGAATATCCTGAAAAATTAAATGAGTTACTAGATTTTTGGAGTATTTATGTTGCCGAAACAGGATTAGTTGAATGCCATGAAGAATTTTACGATGCTCTTCATGCTGTTTATTCTCCTACTCAAATAGAAGAACTTTTGAAATAGGTTTTCTGAACTTATTATGTATAACTAAATAGAAAAATTTAATCAACTTTTTATATGAAATTTTCAACAATTATTAGTAGCACAATACGATAGAGAGTTACTTGAATAAATACCAACAAATTGGTCATAAATCATGAACATAAACTGTGGTGGCTCTCGAGAGTTTGAGCCCAACCCAGATCTCCGCCACGCTTCAACAGATTTCCAATATCTCATCAAATTGTGACACATACCAGTTAACGAACTATAAACCGTTTTTTTTTTTTCATAATAAGAAATGTAGGTTAAACGGAAAATCAGAATACAAACTTAATTCAGCTTTTGGTGGGCTTTCTATAAACGAAAAATAAGCTCTCAGAATATCAAATGGGTTTTTGTGCTTTTCAGCTTTTGTGGCTCATTTTGACAAAATTGGAATCTATTATCACTAAAAGTTGCGTGAGATGATTCATATATAAAAAATGAATAGTAAGAAAATGGCAGATATATTGGCGGAATGTTTTTTTTTTTTCATTGGTGTTGGTGTTTAAAAGCTTCATGAAAGTATCGAAATACCGAAGATTAGTCTAAAGTAATATAAATTTGGACCATCATTAAAAAACATAGTTTTCAAAAATGGATACTAAAGAAACAGTAACAAAAGAATCTATTGATTCTATTTCTCATAGTGAATCTGATACCAATGGTTTCCAAAATATTAATATTATTCTAGATACTGACACTGGTATTACAGAGAAAGTTGTGCAAAATTGGGCAAAAGATGAAGAAGTTAAAGCTTATTGGAAAGCAGATTTTGTTGTTATGCCATTACTTTTTTTTGCATTTTTCATTTTACAAATCGATAGAGGTAATGTTTCAAATGCCTTGACTGGTGGACTAACAAAAGAATTGAAATTAACAAATGAAATAATCAATACTGGTACCGGTTTGTTTAATGTGGGTATTGTCGTTTTTGAAATTCCAGCTAATATTTTACTTCAGAAATTTGGACCAGCTAGATGGCTTTCGTTTCAAATAGTACTTTGGTCTTTAGCTGCCACTTTACAGGCATGTATTACGAATCATCAAGGTTTTCTAGCTGCCAGATTTTTTATGGGAATGTTGGAAGCTGGTTATATCCCTGGAGGCCTTTATTATATTTCTACTTGGTATAAAAAGAGTCAATTACCCCTAAGATATGGAATATTTTTTATTGGTAATGTTTCTGCTTCCGCAGCATCTGGATTGATTGCATCTGGAATACTAAAGCATCTTACAGGTTTGCATGGAAAAGCCGGTTGGAAGTACATTTTTATTGTGGAAGGTGTTATGGGTATTGGTTATGGTCTAATATTTGCTTTCTTTCTCCCAAACTCTCCGCAAGATCCAAGACCTTTTCATAGAAGATTTAGGTTATTCAGTGAAAGAGAATCGCAAATTATTAGGGGTGCTCTATTATTGGATGATCCTGAAAAAGTTAATTCAGCAAGAGAAATTAGTCTACATGAATTAAAAGAAGTTACATCTGATTGGAGAACTTGGTTACATTTTTTATTCACTCTATCATATATGCAAAACATTCAAGCTCTATCTACTTATGTTCCAACTATTGTTAAAAATATGGGTTATTCTGCAGTCACCGCTAATGCAATGAGCTCAGTTGGTAATTGGATTGGTGTTGTAGTTGTGTTGGCTTCATTGCTTTATATTCATTACTTCAAAAAATTGTATGTTCCTGCTCTAATTGTTGTTGTTACTCAATTAATTTGTACATCATGCCTTCTAGGATACTCAAACACAAAAAAGGCAAATAGTAAATACGGACTTTTAATGGTTGTGATTGGTTTTGATACAATTGGTCATATAATTAATTGTTCTTGGGCTAGTGCTAATTCAAGAAAGCCAGCTCAAAGATCAATGAGAATGGCAATTATGGTTATGGCTGCTAATCTAGCGGGTATTTGTGCAGGACAAATTCTAAGGACCAATGATTCTCCAATGTATCATAAGGCTTTTCTAGCTTTAACCATATTAAGTGCATTCACTCTAGTCCTTTTAATCTTTATTATTCTTCAATATGTTATTAAAAATAGGAAATTAGATGAACAATATCCTCGTTCCACTGATAGTGAAAATTCAACTACTTTGGCGCCGATTAGAAAGCAAAGTGATCTTAAAGTGTTAGTTGTTGGCTCTTTAGTTAATGACAAAGAAAGAATAAACCAACTCGTTTCAGGTTTTATTGAAGATGGACAAATTGCAGATATTGAAATTGCTAATGAAGAAGTGACTTCTTATGAAGAAGGTTTCAGATACATTTATTAAAGATTTTTATTTGTCTTCTTTTATAAATTCATCCTAATAATAAATATGTTCACTGTTTTTTGAACTTACACAAATATTTGAATATTACTGGTAGTATAGTGTATCTTTAGTAAATATTAGTTACCAAATAATTTTAAAACTATAAAAATATGATTGCTTTTATGATTCAATAAAATGGTTTGAATAAAAGGTTAAAATATAAATTGAAAATATAAGGAGTTTAAATAGCATATAAAAAAAGTATAAATATAAAAATTCAGGTTAATAAACAAAACGGAAGTGTGGGTTTTCAGTATCTGTCTTATCCTTTAGACCATTGACGATACCTTCAAGTTTCAAATCTTCATCAAGTTCTGGGTTTCCATACTTTTTGTTTCTTCTTCTGTTTTCCCACCAAATGTAAACACCTAGCATACAACCAATAGCAATACAAGCGGCAAAGGTACCCATAATAGTAGCAAGAGCTTTCGAATATTTTGGAGCATCGCTTGCATTAAAACAAAATGGCCCAACAATATTGCCAACAGCAAACGCAATTAAAACAACAGCATTTGTGAATGATTGTTTTGTATGACCTGCAATCAACTGACCAGTTAAATTCATCATAAAAGGAAAAGCAGCAGAACAAGAATTCATCATCCAATAAGAAAAAACTCTACCCCATTTATTAACATTGGTAGATTCTTCAGTACCATAAACAATAGCCATTCCAATAATAGCAATGATCATAGGTATTATTAAACCAGCAACTCTTTGATTTTTAAAATATAAACCAGTTGCAGCCCAAACCCACATCTGACCAGCAGAGAAAAATGACCAAGGCAAGTTAACCAAAAGGGTTGTAGTTGCAGAAAAATCAAAAGATTCTAAAACAATTGTATTGAAATTTGTCAATCCACCGTTGGGGATCATTGAGAAAAACATATACAAAATCAAAAGATAAGTTTTTGGATCTTTACATGCTTCCCAGACTTGATAATTTTGCCATTGAATGGTTTTAATACCAGTCATATTCCCAGCAACTCTTTTAGCAGCAATGACTTTTTCTTCAGGAGTCAAAAATTTAGCATCAGCAGGTAAAGCTGGTAATAAAAACCAAAGTAAACCACTTAAAATTAATGAACAGAAGCCTAAAACTAAGTAGATATACTTCCAATCAGGTAAAGCACCATTAGCATGAGCAATTCCATAAGCAATTAGTGAAAATATAATATATAATCCACCTTGACCAGAAGCAAAACATAAAAATCTAAATGGTTGTTCATCTTTAGTATACCAATTACCCAAATAAGTGATGCATGCTGCAGATATTGGAGCTTCAGTAACACCTAATAAGAAACGAATAACTAGCATACCACCATAATTCTCTAATCCAAGATGACCAAACATCAAAATAGCCCAAAGTAAACAAACAATACTAATAATTTTAGAAACTGGATATTTATGAACAATTATATTTGCAGGATATTCAGCACCTAAATAACCAAAATAAAATATAGAACTGACCCAACTGTATTGACCGCCAGATAGATGAGTATCTTTTTTCAAATTCATCATAACAGCCCAAGATAGTGAGGCTTTATCAACATAGTTAAAACCATAGACACAAAAAATTAAAGGCATAAATCTCCAATCAAGTTTTCTCAAGACTCTCTTGTTTTCTTCTGGAGAAATTTGTTCCTCTATATGGCCTTTCAATAATTCATAAGCTGTATCACGAATTTGTTTCTCATCATCTTGAGTTACAACTGACGCAATAACTTGAAGTGTTTTGGTACCTTTTTCATCAGCAACAGAAACGGCGTTTGATGAGTTTGAATCTTTCTCGGTGATAGTTTCTTGGACAACCATATTAGTCAAATTTGATTTGAATAGTTAGGAATTAAGTTACAAGATATAAACCAAGCAGCAATAGATCACCAATTAACAGAAAGCATGGAATCATCTTAGTTTAAATATGATACTTCAAGAACCCAACAATGAATATTTTCGGGAACCATTATGTGAGCTCTTGACTGATTAGAAGATCTTGATAAGATTGGAGTAGGTGCATGAAAGGGTCGCTATTACTTTTACTTTGCTTTTTGATAAGAAAACAAGGATTCCGGATAATGTTAGTAAAGAAGTTAAAGGAAGTACAGATTCCGGGAAATTTGGAGGTATCCGGAACTTTGGTAATCGCAAAAGCCGTTAGTGTACGACGCTAAAAACAGAAGAGGAAATATACTGAAATTCTGCACCCAGATTTTTTTTGATCACTTTGGAAAACCAAGCTTCTATTAAAAACTAAGACGGAAATAATAAGTTCCTCAAAATACGATTGAGAGTTTCTCTCTCAATCAGAAGTCTTGAAATTCACATTCGGGTTTCGAGTTCCGAGATATATCCGCCAGCATTTGACCATTCCAAATTTAAGCGACTATCAGTATTACTTACTACAGCCCCAACCAACACTTTTGGTAGAACTCTATATGCATATTAAACACTAGAATCTAGAATGGTTGAGATAGAATCGTTCCACTTATTATATTTGCTTTTTCCATGTTAATTAAGTTAACTGAGTTATAAATTGAACATAACTGCTAACATAATAGTTAACCAATAGATTAGCGACGTTTATTAGGGACTAAACAAATTAAAGATAAAAAGAGCATGTCTTCAAAATATTTACCACATCCAAATCCTATGAAATCCTTCTGGTTAACAGCAGAAGAACCAGAATTTGCCAATTTAAGAAGTACTACAGAATTACCATCTGAAGTTGATATAGTTATTGTTGGCTCAGGTTATGCTGGGACTACTGTCTCTTACTACTTATTACAAGACAGTTCTGTTGATCCTAACTCAATTCTTATGCTAGAGGCAAGAACTGTTTGCAGTGGTGCCACTGCAAGAAATGGTGGTCATTTGAAGAAAGATAATTACCATGCACATAATAGTCTTAAAGCTAGATTTGGTGAAAAAGGTGCTGCTGAAATATTCAATTTTGAGCATGCACACATTAAAGCAATGAAAGAACTGATTGAATCTGAAAAAATTGATTGTGATTTTGTTTTAACAAGAGCTTGTGATGTCCATTTAACTCCAGAAGCTGTTCATGGTGCCATTTCCAATTACAACTCAATGTTGACCAATCCATATGTTGAAAATAAAGATGATATTCAGATTAAATATGGTGAAGAAGCTAGAACTATTTCCAAAGTTGAAGGTTCACCAGTTTGTTTGACATATACTGCTGGCCATTTGTGGCCATATAAATTAATGGTTGCAATTTTGAAAAAAAATATTCAAAAAGGATTGAACTTACAAACGAACACTCCAGTTTTAGGTACCACTAAATTATCTGATGGTCGTTATTTGGTGAAGTGTGAGAGAGGTAATGTGATTGCTAAAAAAGTGATTTTAGCTACTAATGCTTATACTGCTTCTGTTGAACCAAAGTTTGAAAATAAAATTGTTCCAATTAAAGGTGCGTGTTCTCATATTGTCTCTGCAGATCCATCAAAGCGTACTCCATTTTTAACAAACACATATGGGATTAGAATGGGAAAAGCTGACTCTGATTATTTAATTAATAGACCTGATGGTTCGGTTATTGTCGGTGGTGCAAAGGAACATATCTTTCCTTATAAAGATTTATTCTATAACGTTACTGATGATAGTGATTTAATTCCAAACACTAAAGAGTACTTTGATGATTATATGCAGAAAAGATTTTATACCTGGAAAAATTTTGAATCAAAAACTGATCGTGTTTGGAGTGGTATTTTGGGTTACACAGATGATAGCTTACCTTATGTTGGCGAATTGCCTGGTGATAAGAACAAATTTATTTTAGCTGGCTTTCATGGTCATGGAATGCCTCGTGTTCTATTAAGTGCTAAAGCATTGGCTGGTGCAATAACTGGTAAAAAACTGGATATGGATATTCCTAGTGCTTTCAAAATCACTGAATCACGTATGTCAAATACTAAAAATACTATTCTCCAAAGCTTAGGTACTCCAATAGCTGAAAAACCAAAGTTATAATAATTTATTGTATACATAATTTATTTTTAATGAGTGTTCTTTTTTTCACTATATAATTTATTGAAAAATATAGCAGAAGATTAATTTAAAGAATAAGAAATTTTGTAAGATTAAGAAAAATCTCTCTCTTAGCTTGAAGAACTTCCCACTATTATTACAATTCTGATTTTTAGTAAATCAAGTTCTGTCAAAAGTTTTGTCTTCGGTAAGGAATAAATTTTATGGACTGTCGTTGTAGTTCAAACTGAATTGTATAAGAAAATTTCCTTAATATATAAAACTCCTATCACATTTGAATTAATTCTTTAATTTTTTCTTTTAATATATTTAATTATTCAACCATCCTGTATCAATCATAATCAAGAGTAAGATTTCTTTCTGTCCACGCTATTACATTCCAACGTTCATTAGAAGAAAGAATGAGCTCTGTTATGGGGTAGCTAATCTCTAGATAATCTCTAGATAACCTCGAGATAAAAAATATCTAATCATCGAGGGTTTTCGGATATTCCCAATTTCCATTTAGCAGGTTCGGAAATCATTTTCAAGTTTAGGCGACTCAGGCGGTGCTGCATAATCGCTTATCTCAGAGCGGCGAACAAGGAGTTGGGTTTCCGCTAGCCTCTGATTCTTAACTTGAACATATATAACAGCTAAGTCCCCATAATATTCAATCATTAATTCTCATGTAGTCTAAACTTAGTTGATATTAGCAACAAGACACTAATAAAGTCAAGTTTTTCACTTACAAGTACAAATTACTAAAAAATATTATTTCAAATCATGCCTGATATCGTTTTTGATATAGTTGGAACCTGTATTTCATATGAAGCAGTGATTGAAGGAATTCAAGCTCGTTTGGGTAATAAATTCAAAGCAGCTGGTATTGAAACTAGATTGTTCTTTTTCTTTTGGTTGGCAGGTTGTGAGAGAGACTACTCATACTTGTCACAATGTGGTAAATATCAACCATTTCAAGCGATTTTCAAATACACTTTTTATCGTTCTCTTTATTTTGCTGGTGTTAAAAAACCAAGGGAATTTGCATCCGAAGATGATTTAGATTTCATTTATGGTGAATGGTTTAAATTAGAAGCTAGACCAGAGTTGAAAGAAATGTTTAAATTATTAAGAGACTATGGTTTCACTATTTGGTGTTTGACAGATGCTTCTCACGAAAGAGTCGCTGGTTACTTTAAAAGATCAGGAGTTGATATGCCTGATGAAAACCTAATCTCATGTGATTCAATTGGTGCTGGTAAACCAGAAGCAGCCGTTTATGAATTCATTGCTAAAATAATTCCATCTTCTGGTAATGATGCTTTTTTTGCTGCTGCTCATATGTGGGATTCAATTGCAGCAAAGCAAGGTGGTTTCATTACCGCTTGGTCAAATGTTCATGAATTAGAGCCATGTCTTGAAGTTTTTGGTTCTCCTGATATTCTTGCAGAAGGTCTAGTTGACATGGCACAAAAGATTATTGCTAAGCATAAAAGCTTAAAAGCTATTGAATAAGCTAATATACATTTCTTGTTTATTTTATATACTTTAACTCCAATACTTTAATAGAGCATTTTGAATAAAACGCTATTAAACTAAACTAATAATCTGTTATCTGTCTTCGTCGCGTGGAGTGAAGATAAATTTCTTATTGTTTTGCGATACTTTTCACCGAACAAGCTTATCATATAATAAAAATATTATATCTTTCGGTAATAATTCAGACTACATGAATAACCGTATTGCCATAAAATCAAATTTGAGTTCTTTGAAATCTCTCCAAATATATTTATAGTGGAAATTCCTATTTTGAGTCAACCAAGTATGTTCCTCCAGCAGAATTTAAAAATCCGTCGTTGTCTTGCATGCAAAAAACGGAAAAAGAAGTGTGATATCCAAGATTCCATGGGAAAATGCTCTTTTTGCATTGGAAAAGGTACTGATTGCAAACTTGAATCTTTTGAGATATCGAAACATATTAACGGGAAGATAATCAAGCACAATACTTCCAAAAAGAAAAGAAAATATGAGCTCAATAAAGAAATTGGCAAATCTTTAAAGCCAAGATCAGATCTTGGTAATAGTGATACTTGTGATGGTCACAATAATTTATCATCTGTTGGCATTAGAGTGATTCATATTCCAGTATATTGCTTAGATGATTCCAGTAGCTCCCCAACGATACACCAGGAAATAGACCAGGTTAAGGTCCTCAATGATGAAACAATTCTAGATACTTCATTTTCGTTATCCAATTATATTTTGTCTGGAACTAGAGTGAAGCTGCTAAATTTAGGAGCTTGTGATGTTGAAAAAGATCGACTTTGTATATTAAACTCGAATATAGTGGCCAGAAAAAAAGAGGCAATGGAAACTCTAAAGGCACATAAGAAATCCTTACCAAATGTTGCTAAAGGTTTTACTAAGAAGCTATTGCATGCGGTTTCTCATTCTGTCGATGATATTGACTTGGAAATTGATATATTGAGTTTGAAAAATGTAATGTTTATTGCTGATGCTGCAATCACAATAGATATCAATGGAGAAAGATTTGCTAATCTACCTGATTTCATAAACACAGAACTCTTAGATATTTTGTTTGGACACTTTTGTAAAATTACACGTGAAGCTGAATCATCTTCTGATTCAAAAATGACATTTTTGAAAGTTGTTCTCCCACTAATCTTTGGTAATATAACTGTTTTAAAATGTGTTTTACTTTTATCATATTATCATATTTTAGAAAACGAAATTTTACCAAATTTTGATCAGTTTTATCAAGACATGTACTCTCTCCATGTGGAAGTACTTCATGAGTTGAAATCACGTCTTTCTTATTATTCCTCAGTTTGTTGTGATCATTCATTTTTAATCGTTCATTTTCTTTTAACGATAGAAATCCTAAATGGAGCTAAAACAACATTGTGGAAAAAATTACAAGGTCTAACCCAAACAATGATTTTATTAAGGGGTGGAGTTTATAAGTTGGCAGAAAGTTTAACTGGTCTTTGTTTATTGAAAGTAATGTTGATTCAGATATGTACTGAAATTGATTTAGATAATGATGCAACTCCAGTTAGTTTACCCAATCTATTACATGTTTTAAAGACAAAGACGAAGTTTGATTTTTTTGATAATTTTAATTACAAATATTCATTAACTTTAGCTGAACTTAGTCCTGTAGTAGAGCTATATGGACGTATATCAATGATGAATAAATCGATGATGATTTCATTTGGTCCCATTTCATTTGGAAGTGCAGTAGATTATAACTCCGTTGATGTGGTTAATATGCATAATGTTTTGAGAGATGCTTCAAATATTAAGGAAAGACTGAAACATCTAGAAGCTGGGATTTCAGCATTATCCATTTCAAAAATCCATGAAGCACAGCTATTGTTTGCGATTCATGCATCTGAAATATTTCTTTATCAAACTGTTTACAAACAAGCATCAATATGTCCAAACACAATTTTGAAAGTAAAAGACCTATTAGAAGATGTTCGAAATATTTTTTTTTTGTTGTCTTCAGCCAGCTTAAAGGAATTAAGGAGTAGTTGCATTCTTACGCTACCATTATTTTGTCTTGGGGTTGATATATTAGCTCATGGAGTAAGAGAGTGGTACATTAATCAGTTATACGCCCTGTTGAAAAAGACCAAGAGGAAAATGATTCATACTATTATATTCCTTCTACAAAAGGTATGGGAATTAAATAAGGATGGTTCATCTTTCATTGAATGGAAGATTCTATCCGATATTCATTGTGCCTACATTTCTATGGCATGTTAATTCTAATTTCACGAAATTCAAATTTTTTTCCTCTTCATGTTTTCAATTCTACTTATATTATTATAAACTACTATTTCTCTTAAATTATTATATATTTTATTTTAATCATAACTTATAATAATTGAATAAGTATTTCATTAAAAAAAAAACTCAAAGCTAAATATTTAAAGTAAAGAAGTATGTATATAGATTGATACATAGAACAGTTAATGATATGATATAAAGCTAAAATTGCAATAAAAAAACTAAAGAATATACCTAAATGATGGGTTTTCCTTATCAGTGAGATCACCAAATGACAAATGGGAATCATCATCAGTGATGCCATTAGCAGAATTTTCTTCTTTTTTGCCATTTCTCAGATAATAAATAACTAATAAAGAAGCTGGAGTTATAACAGTTAAGAGATAAGTGCCAACCATTGCTTTTTTGGCAGTTGGGTAACTACTTTCTTCCTCGGACCCTAAAAAGATCTGCGGACCTATCATATTTCCAACACAAAATCCAATCAAAAAAGTAGTATTGGCGGTAATCTTTTTTGTGTGACCAGCAACATTAGAAGAAACGACAGAGCTCATACAGGCCCAACTAGCAGTGGTAAGAAAAGTGAGGAAGTATCCAGTTAATTTAGCAGCTTTTGGTGGGGCAAATGCTAACATACATAAGCATATGAAAATTATGGAATTAATAAGCATTCCAACAGCTAGTCTGCTTTTAATGAGATATTTATTAACATAAGCAAAAAAAAGTGGAAAAACAATGTCAACACCGGAACCAACCATATTTAGAAGTAATGACTGGCCTGTTGAAAACTTGAACTGCTCATGTAACAAAATTGATCCAAAATTACCTAATGAACCATTAGTAATACCATAACCCATCATGTAAAAAAAAAAGAGAAAAATACAAGGATCACAGATGGCTTCTTTGAATTGAGAAAGTTTAAATTTTTTATTACCAAACCCAGTTCTATTTTTTCTTATTCTTTCCACAGCATACTTCTTTTCTTCTGCATTTAAAAACCAAGCCTTAGTAGGGATATCAGGGACATGGAAATATGAAACAATAGCAAAGAAAATAGTTATTACACCAGTAACAATATAAAGTAATCTCCAAGGAGCTAGAGCATATGAATCTTGATGTTTATAGAAACCATATGCAATTCCTGACCCCAACATAGTCCCAAATCCTTGCATACCTAGCCAAACAGCAGAGCGAATATATTGTTCACTTTGTTTATAATATTGAGAAGTCATGATCATATAAGTTGGATCCATAAACGATTCAAATATACCTAAAAGGGTACGACATAACAAAAAAGTGGGGGATGAATGGCATGCACCATGACAGCAAATAACTATTCCCCATCCACAAACTGCAATAGATAAAGTCTGTGACAATGGAAACCTTTGAAGAAGCAGATTAGCAGGATACTCAAACACTAAATAACCCAAGTAAAACGAACTTGCAACCCAAGAGTACTCTTTCGATGTCATTTCAAGATCTTCTCTTAATCCTACAATTGAAGCATAAGAGTTTGTAGATTTATCCATCAATTGGCAGGACATCAAAATACACATCATAGGTAAAATAAACAAATCGATTTTTCTGACCAATTTTTTTTCCTTAGTAGGGTCCAATTCAATACCTTGAGATGCCAAGGCATACTCAAAAGCTTGATCAACTTCTCTTTTTTCTTCATTTGAAAGTACTCCAATAACTTTGATACTTTCATTTTCGATGTGGTTTTGTTGACTCTTATTAGAATCTAAACTTCTTATTTTAGATATGACACCAAATAGCTTCTCCTGGGTATGAATAGAAGATACTATTGCTTTCTCATCTTCAGATGACGACATAATGAAAGTTCGTTGATCAGGTAGTATAAAAATATCACTTGTCCAGTATTTTCAGGACATCACAGAAATGAGAGAATTAAAACATAAGCGATAAAGGTAGATTATATATCATCATTTCAATTTAAGCTCAAAGTCATATCAATGGTCATATCCAAAGCATGGAAGATAAAGAGGTTGATCAATAAAGATTTCTTTCAGTTCATTGTGATATTTAAAGATAAGATGGGAAATTAAAAAAAAAGTCGTCGCAGATGTTTCCTGATTTGGGTACACTCGCCGCAAGCGGAGCTGGCCGCTGTTGTTTTTCCGTATTGATTTATATATTTATTTATTTATATATATATATATATGGTTGTACTTCTCTTATCCTATTCTATCTATCTATCAATTAAATATTAGAGTATGATATCGTCTACAAATAAATTCAATGATGTCTTTACTTACCAAGGATTCCAAAATAATTATAGTCGGTGCTGGTGTGTTTGGCTTATCAAATGCTCTACATCTTTCTAAAAATGGTTACAAAAATATCACTGTTATCGATAGATTAGACTTTGAAGCTAATAACTATTCATTATTAAATGGTGCAGATACTGCTTCAGCAGATATCAATAAAGTTTTCAGAGCTCAATATGCTGAAAAGAAACATTATCAGGACCTAGCTTTTCAAGCATATGAAATTTGGCAACAATGGAATAAAGATATTAAGTTATTGCCAGATGAAGAAACTAAAAAATATACTGATTTGAAAATAATTGATATATGTGGCATGCTCAGATTAGATGATCAAATTGGGTGGGAAGAAACAGCTTCTAGGGAAAATTTCAAAAAAGAAGGTTTGAGCTCTTTACGCTTTGATATTAATAACTCTGATGATGTTAAACGTGCAAGAGCTGCCGGTTTTGGCTCTAAAGTTCAATTTGCCTTAGATTTAAAGGATTCAAGAGTTCCTGAAATGGAAGGTGCTTTAGATGTTACTTCTGGTGTCCTATATGCATCCAGAGCATTACAGTTTGTTAAATATTTATGTGAATTGAATGGTGTCAAGTTTATTTTAGGGGGTTCAAAAGGTACTTTCAAAGAATTCATTTACAAAAATGATTCAACTGTTTCAGGTATTATCACAGATGACAACCATAAGTATTTTGCTGACTTAGTTGTTATTAACTGTGGCCCATGGTCAACCCAGTTTGTTCCAGAATTGGATGGTATTAATGAAGGTACTGGTGGTAATATTTTAATTGCTAAGATTCCTGAGTCACGCAAAGATTTGAGAGTCAAATACTCATCTTCCAACTTCCCGATGCTTGGTTGGAAGACTGGTCATTCAAGAGAACATGATTACTTGGGTGGTATGTTTATGTTTCCAGTCCTAGAACCAGAAGGATATATGAAGATAATTGTAAGACAAACTAAATATACCAATCCTATCAAATTAAAGAATGGTAGAATTGTTTCAATTCCTAAAACTTCAAATAGTAATCCACCTTCAATATTTTTAACCAAGCATATAGTTCTACAAGCTAAAAAGTGGCTGAATATCTTTTTCCCTGATTTAGTTGATTTGAATTGGGAGAGTAGATTGTTATGGTATACTGATACTATCAATAATGATTATATTTATGATTTTGTTCCAGGTAAGAAGGGTTTGTTTGTTGCTTGTGGTGGCTCAGGTCACGCATTTAAAATGTTACCAGTTTTGGGTCAATTCTTAGTTGATAAAATTGAAGGTCGTGAGAATCTGTACACTAGACTATTTTCTTGGAGATATCAAAAGGATTTTAAGGATGACCCAAATGGTTTGAAAGAGCTTTTGGACGGTGATAGAGTTTATGCTAAACAAATTATGTCTACTGCTGCAGATTATAATTTCAATGCCAAAGCTAAGCTTTGATTGATACCAATATAAACCATTATGTATTTACGTATATATATTTATATCTCTCATAAATTCTGCTTTATATGAAATTTTAAGTTGCCAACTATGATATTTATCTTCCGCAATCAATAATCAGATCGCTTGATTTGCCGAATTGGGACTTTAGAGTCAATCCTTATCATAAATAATTAATCAAATGGTAAATAAAATCAACTCCAGAAGCTTTCTGATCCCGATCATTTTTTCCATTTTTTATATATAAGTGAAAAATATCCATTATAAGTTTGCTTTCATTTGACCAAAAACAAAAATTGAACAAGTCAGTTCTGATTAGTCAGTATGGAAAACTATAAAGAAATCATTATTATTGGAGCAGGTATTTTTGGAATTTCTTCAGCCATTGCACTAGCAAAGAGACACCCTGATATTTCTATTCGTGTTATCGACAGGTTCAAACCTCCAGTTCCAGATTCAACATCTGTTGACACTACAAGATGTATTAGAATTGACTATAAAGATGAAATTTATTACAAACTAGCTTATGAATCTATGCAAAAGATCAAAAACGATGAAACAATTTCAAAGTTCTTCCACGCTACTGGAATGTCCTTTATTTATGACGGAAATCATGACAAATGGGAGGATATTTATTTTACTGGTAAAGCTTCTGCTGAGGATTGTAATAAAGGTCTAAAGAACAAAATGGTTTATCTTAATAATCATGAAGAGGTGTTCAAAAACATTCACGGTCAAAACTCTTCACCTTCTGAAAATAAACTGAAAAGACCCACATGGTGGAATAAAGGTTATACAAATCTATCAAATGGATTTATTGATGCTACTCTGAGTATGAAGGCATATTACAATCGTGCTCTATCTTTCAAAAATATTGAATTCACATTTTGTGAAGTTGAAAAATTGGAATATTTTACAGGTTCAAAAAAAACTAAAGGTGTTAAACTGACAAATGGTAAATCATATTCTGCAGACTTGGTTATTGTGGCTGCTGGTGCATGGAGTTGTAAACTTGTTGATCTAGAAAATGTTTGTAAATCTAGTGCTATTGAAGTAGCATGGTACAAAGTTACTCCACAAGAAGAACAAAAATGGAAAAACATGTCCATTACTACTAATCTATCCACTGGTATCAATATATTTCCACCATATAATGGGGAGATCAAAACTTTAAGAAGATCTGCAGGATACAAAAATACCATTCAAATAACTAATCCTAACTCATTTTCAAACGAAAAACAAAAGATCTCGTATCCCAGAACTAATGTGGATTATCCCACTGACTGGATCCCAATGGATGCAGAAATGGCCATTAGAGAGAATTTGGAAGAAATCATGCCACCTTTATTCAAAAGGCCTTTTGATAGAACTAAATTATGTTGGGTAACTCAAACTCCAACAGCAAATTTTTTGATTGACTATCATCCAAATGGTGAAAATGTTCTCTTAGCAACAGGGGGTTCAGCACATGCCTGGAAATTTGTTCCAATTATTGGTGATAAAATTGTCGATTTAATTGAAGGTAAACTGAGTCCAGAATTAGTTGAAAAATGGAGCTGGAAGGAGAAGTTAATAGTTCAAGACGATAACGGAAGCGCTCCACGTATGGATGGTGAGGCGCAGGAAGTGGGTTCAGTTATTAGGGATTCTTCTCAAATTTGAAATTTAACAAGAGGTATATAAAGTAATTCTGCCTATATAGAATAATCTAATAAAGTATCAACCACTTTCTATTATACCAAGTATCTTGTTGATATATATATATATATGTAATGAATTCTAGCTGCCGATACATTTCCTCAAGCCCCTGAATTTACCCTTAGTCTGTGTCGTCATCAGCTATTGATTATAATCCTATAGTGGAATGTAACGTTATCTTGGAAGCACCCGAGTAATCAATCACAGTATATAAAATAGTAATTGTTATTCTTCTTTAAAACTAAAATATTATTTGTATATATAACCTAGATTCCATTCATTAGGAAATACTCAACCATTTTCACCTCCTTTAAGTTAATGTACTAACCAGTTCAAACTCTCCACCACGATTGACCTTTCAAAATATCCAAGATATTTTTGAATCTTTAAACACCCACCAGTTGCTCTTCATACTTTCAAAGTATTTACCAGAAATCTCAATTTAATGTTTTTCTAAAAATTATTATGGTAAAGGCGGGGGCCTTAACAAACCCAAAGCTAAAATGGTTTTTCTTATAGAAATAGATATAGATTTTCCAGTTCACTATTGTTCTAGTTGAACTGTTTGTTTTTCAGTCAAAATTCTCAACTTTATGATATAAAATCCTAGAGACAACTGATTGATATGCTGATTCCATTTGGATAATAGGAATGTTACCTGATACTGGATTAAACAAAGATATAAATTGAGCCCAAATTCTTTTTACAGTTCGAATTTTAGAAATATGGTTTAGTAACTGATTTGAAATAAAATAGATAATATAATTGTTAAGAAACTTGAGATACTTTTCAATAATGAAATTTACATCTGCTGCTCCGTTTCTAACTTTAGTTAACTTTTTGGCAACAGTTGAAGCCACTGAAGTTCATTCTGGTACTACTCTTTCCCTTTTATAATCAACCAGTTATAATGCATACTGTCCTAATAATGGTTTGGTTAATTATGATGAAAAAGGATTCTATGTCGAATTAAACTCTGCTAATAATGACAAAAATGCTGAATGTGGTAAACTAATTGAAATGAGAACTGAAGACGGTAGTGTTGCGTTTGGTATTGTAATAAATTTCTGGAATGGGCCAGCAGACTTATATGACATAAGGGCCAATCTTGTTGTTTTGGATACTGAGCTTGGCCCATATACAGAGTAATCTACCGTTTATAAGAATGTTATTTGGTTGAAATAATCATTGAGATGCTTCGTGATTTTAAAAAAATTTTGTTCACACAAGGCTATGAAATAAGCTGTTATGAATCTGTTTTTTATTATATTGATATATACAACTTTTCAAAATAAAATAAATAAATATGTTTTGCACTAACTTTTTTCCAATTTTATTTCTGAGAAGTTCACTCCCTTACCTAAATATAAATCTTGAATTCCACGCTCCCACACGTGACTTGTTTTGCATGATGAGTTACCCGGCCCTTAAAAATCTTTTGTGGTGTAAACAAATCAACTGAAAACAAGCCAATTAAGCTTTTCCACCCCAACCAATCGTCGGAAATGTTGAACAATTATTATTATTATAACAAAGATGTCTTTTCATTTTGGGCAGGTTTTAGGTTCAACTGCATCAAAGCAGGAACCAAAAATTGAGAAATCAGAATTGCAAAAGAAACGTGCTCTGAATAAAACCAGATCAACAAACAGGATACCAGAAAGATTTGGATTGCGTACATCAAGTTCGTACTTTAATTCCAGGACTGCTGTTCCTATAACAGCTCAATCTAATCAATCAATTACAAAACAATCAGAAGTATTCCAAAGAAAACTAGAAGTTCCACCTTTGTCTTCGACAGCTCCAATAGCTTTAGCTTCAAAATCTGTTTTGAACGCAATCGATAAAGATAACAATGTCCCTCCATTAACAGAAGTTCAGTCAAAATTTGAGATTGATAATTACAATTACAATCCTGATGAACCATTGAAATCATTTTCAAGGTTTGAAAAGGTTGGTCAATACAGTATTCCGCAAAGGTTATTTCAAGAAAACAATAGCTTGAATTGCATTTCCAATATGGGTGTTTTAAAAGACATACAGAAAGCCTGGCTCACAATTGAAAATA
Source organism: Ambrosiozyma oregonensis (nom. inval.) (assembly GCA_003706315.3). Taxonomy (NCBI): domain Eukaryota; kingdom Fungi; phylum Ascomycota; class Pichiomycetes; order Pichiales; family Pichiaceae; genus Ambrosiozyma; species Ambrosiozyma oregonensis (nom. inval.). Next base: position 27,359 of record PPKY03000039.1, read on the forward strand.
AATTAGTTATATGGAATTATCAAGCAGCTGCTCATGAGCAAGAGTATTTCACCATCGATGAATTTAAACATACAATTTTAACTGTTTCTTTAGTTAAGCCTAAACCTAAAGTCTTTGTTGATAGTGTTAACTATCTATTAATTGTAGCAACTTCGATGGATATTCATATATTGGCAGTTGAATTTCATAACAAAAAATTAGAGATCGCAGATACAAAAATGTCTGTGCCCACCCATGGTTTGCTAGTCAATAAATTTGTTGTTTTTGATCAAACAAATGAGATCTTATTCACTGGTATTGGTGATTCTGAAAATATCTGGAAGCTATCCTACTCCAACACAGAAGAATGGTTTCATCCTAATTGCTCAAAAGAATGTTTGACCAAGTCTAATTTTTCATCGGTAGTTCCCGGGTATGTCTTTCAGAAGATTCCTGGCTTTAATATGCTAACATCGGATTCATCAAATAAATCTAAAATTGAGACTACGATAGATATAAAGATTGACCAATCTAGAAATATTCTGTATACACTATCCTCAAAATCAATCATTAAGGCTTACACATTGAAACTTGAAAATGGTAAAGTAGTACTAGGGTCTAAGGTTACTAAGAAACCTTACAATTTATTAAGGGATTTATCTACCACAAATTTAAATTTGAAATCACCTCTATTCAACAATAATTTGAAAATTATTAATATTTTTCCGGTTACAAAGTCAGAAAATCATAACTTATTCTTGATTGCAGTTACCAGCTCAGGTTGTAGGTTTTTTATGAATGGTAGTACATATGCCGAGGGATTATCATTAAATACATCATTTGTAAAGTTTCCCCCTCCAGATGAAAAATTCAATGAAAAGGTCAAACAAATGAAACAGGAGCAATTACAAAGAGAGCAAGAATTCATCAGTAGCGGTATGATCAGTTCGGGTATTAAGACAGGAATAGGTAAATCGATTGCAAAAATCCCTACTACTCCTACGCTAACTTTACAAGATGTCAAATTAGCACAAGAGTCATCAACGTTGCTAAATAATTTGAAAATTTCATTGATTATATCTCCTAGTATATTCATTGGGTATTCTGGAGATGAAAATTTGTGGTCATCAGCTCCAGACTTTGGTATATTAAAAAAATCAGAACAGTATATTGAAGACTTTGAATCACTTGAAAATTTACCAGGAGTTCAATCTATATTCCAATTAACTCCAACTTTCAATCCAACTGAAAGACCAAGAGGTTATTGTAATGAGTTTGCATCTCAATACACAGCACAGCCCTTGGAATTTGCCATCTTAACTAATGAAGGCATCCACATTTTTAGATATAGAACTCCTGATTTGATTTTGGAGGATTCCTTAGACGATAAAACGTTTGCTCAATTTTCTGATAAATATGGCTCTGAAGAGGCATGCTCAACTTCATTATATCTAGCTTGTAAGTATGGTAAACCAGATAATTTCAAGAACTTAGCTACAAAATTTTTCATATCAGGTGGAGAGAATGCCAAGTTGAATAAGAATTTACACCCCATGATTGATAATGTTGAATTAAGTGACAGATTTTATGCAACAGTGATCTTAATTTCAAGATTGGTGAGAGACTTTTGGAACAAGGAGGTTTTCAAATTTACTTCTGGCATTGAATTTGACAAATTTGGTTTCATTGATATTTCATCTGTTAAGAAATTAAAGAATAATAAAGTTATTTTAGCAGGATTAAATATTAATAAATCTGAATTAGAATACTTTTTATGTTCTTTATTGATAATAACTAATTTTTTTGAGGAAAATAAGAAAACAATTCCTGGATTGGCTGGAACAAGTTATCAAGTAGAAAGAAATAAAGAAACAGAAATTTGTCTTCAAGCGGAGCAAATCAGTTTCAACGCCTTGATCACTTTTTTAAACACATTGAAGGAGGGTTTGTCTTTCTTGACTATTTTATTAGATGATGATGATGAAGCAACTGCTAAGAACTTTGGAACAATTATGACCTATTTGTCATTGCAGTCTCAAGCCGATTTAAGTTGTTTATCTTTCGGGGAATTTTTAACTTCTAAAGATCCATATATATCCAAATTAGTGAAAGAAATTTTGTGTTCGGTCATAAATAAAAGCATAGCTACTGGTAACTCTGTTGAAGTTGTTGCTAATACATTGCAAGAGAAATGTGGGTCATTCTGTTCAGCAGATGATGTTTTAATTTTTAAAGCTATTGAAAGTTTAAAAAAAGCTAAAGATTATTCTAATAGTAATGATCACGAGATGAAGAAAAAGAGCTTAGAAATAGCAACTAAGTTGCTTGAACAAACGAGTGATTCTTTATCAATTGAAACTATAACTGACTCTGTAAATATTATGCTCCAATTAGATTATTATGTTGGAACCATTCAATTTTTATTAGGTGTTGCAACTGATTCAGAAAAAACGAAATTAGCATTGCAATTGGACCGTGATTCAGTTTCGTTGTTATCCGCAGATGATCCAAAGAAAATATCATATGATAGAAGAGTGCAATTGTACGGCTTGATATTTCAAATCTTAGTTGATATAGACGAGAAAGCAATTTTAAGTATTGAGCATGCTTCCCAAACTAGTAATTTAACCGTTGATAAGTCACACCTTGCTGTTTTCATTGGTCCTGAAGGTCAAATAATCACTCAGTACTCTCAATTGAGAGACCAAAGTTATGAGACTTGCTTGAATTTTAAAGATAAGTTGTTTCATTATGAATTTTATAAATGGTTTATGAATAATGGTATTGGTGAAAAATTATTAGAAATTGATACCCCTTATATCTTAGAATTTTTAAAGGACTACTCGGTAAAAGATTTTGAAATGGCTAAATTATTATGGTTATATTATTCGAAAAGAAATAATTATTTTGAAGCTGCTAAGATATTATTTGAATTATCCATTTCTCCATTTGTGATAGATTTAGCTAACAGAATTCATTTTCTTTCCAGGGCTAATGGTTTCTGCAATTGTATCGCACCAGCAAATGTGAAGCAAGATGTTGTGTTTCTCTCCTCACAAATTATTGATTTAATGAGGGTTGCGAATTTGCAAGATGAATTATTAATGAATATTTTACAAGATTCTAGAGTTGATGAATTGGCCAAACAAACGGCAACCAATGATTTGAATGGTACTATATTGACGGTCAGCGATTTATTCAATGATTTCATTGATCCATTGGGTTATTATGAGTTAGCACTTATCACATTCAAAGTTTCTGATCATAGAAATTCTGAGGATATTTTAATTAAATGGGAGTCATTGTTGAATAAATGGTTTGTTGAATTTTGTAAAAATAATGAGGAGTCTCCTAGTGAACCATTTTATTCTCAATTATCTCATAAATTTGTTTTGATTGCTTCCAGATTGAGTGATTCAGATGTCTTGTTCCCAATAATTGATTTATTCCAATTATTAGTGAGGTACTCATATAGTGATGAATTTTCCAAAGAGAGCAAGCCCAATACTGGATTGGTAGTTGATACATTTTTGAAATCTGGATTAGCATACGGTAAACTTTACTATAATTTGAGAGAGTTAATCGAATCCACAACATATGAAGTTTTCAGCAGTTATTCCAAAAATCTAAAAGAAGAAATGTGCTATCTAATTAAAAATTGGTATAAGAATGATAAGAAGTTGAGAGATATGATACCTAATGATTCAATTAGAGAGTTGAATGACTATTCTTCTGAAAATGACCCTGTCTACAACTACATTAAAACTACTGGTAATCCGCTATAATAAACTACTTTTAGTCCTCTCTACCCCTCTTTCTTTAAGTCTTTTTGCTTCAAAGAATTTCAAGTTTCTTATTTATTCTCTTTATTTACTTTTATTATAAGAACAATGTATAACATAATCCTGTTTTAATGAATTTTTTTTTCTTCAGTAATGACACATTCTTGTAATGTGTATGTTTGTTTATAGATTCGAGTTATATAGTATTACAAGCTATTTTACTAAGTAAGTATACATACAATGAGGAAAAGATTTGAAGGGATTATAAATTAATTGTACAAAGTAGTAAAGTCTAGCTTTTTTTTTGTCATTATCACTAGTAGTAAAAATGTATTAGATACCACGATTAAACTCGACAACCTTAATTGGTTCACCATTTTTATTTTTCAAAGAGTGGAATCTTTCTTCTAATGATTCAACATCAACGGATCTTCTTTGTGGAAAAACGGCTAATGCAAAAGGTAAGACTGCTAATGAAGTAGCAAAGATCAAGCCTATATTAGCTAATGTTTGGATTCCAATACTTTTGTTTTTCAAGATACTTTTTTGTAATCTAACTAAAACCAAAGGTGGAATGACCATAATTGGAGTGGCATTAATAACTCTTGATGCGGCTGTTTCTCCAACAGCTTGAAGAGCTGCTTTTTTAGAAGTACCTAAATCATTTCCCTCTTGATCAAAAACAGAAATACCTTTCTTCAATTCTTCACTTCTCATTAAGAAAACATTAACAATACCAGCAGAAACAACAGCAGCAAATGGAACTAATCTACTCAAAATCAATCTTGAATTAGGAGTTATATTTTTCAATCTTGGAACAATAGAATTTAATCCCAAAGCAACACCACAAGAAGCGGAAACTGCAAGGGTATAATTTGTGATTAATTGTTGAGTAGTTAAAGGATGTGATTTATTTGCATTTGAAATATTGATTGCGACATTTAAGGACTGATTGGCAATTTGCCAGAAAACAGTACCAATATTTCCTAAACCTGGTGTTAGCATACCTGCGGTAACCACCAAATTTGATAAAACACATGAGGACATTCTAAATGGTAGAAAAACTGTTTCTCCATTATCAGGATGAATTGAAGAGTCTAAAACCCTCTTTGCTCTCCATAATTCTGGAGTCATACTTGGAATAACACCGTTTTTGTAATCCCATATCAATCTTTTGGCAGTTTCGATATCAGCTGAAGAGTTCAATAACATAGTAGGATCAGAGATTTCACCACAATGTTTGACTCTTCCCATATAAGTTCCTAAATCATATTGAGATGCTGGTAGTGGTATTGGACCTGGAATTGCAGAAGCCATTTTAATCGTTAAGTAGAGGGGTAACTTATAATATGAAAATATCCTATACATAACTATTGGATAATCAACTGAAAAATTCAAAATTTATTTTTGATCGAATGACTCAAAAATTTGCGCCGCGCTCTCGCAATCCAATAATCTAACCTTTGTGACTCTTGAACAACCATAGGAATAGAGCACAGCTTACTAGTTTACTTGATTACTGATTGAAGTTTTTGGAATTTAGTTGAGCCACTATTCAAGAATATTCAGAAGAAGTTAATGGTTCTGGATTAGTTGAAGTAGAGCTAGAATGTTAGTCTTTGTGTTTGAAAAAACAGCACTTGAACTAGTATCAATATCACCAAGTGGAAGAGATTAGTTTTTTTAAGTAATAGAAAAGTCAGAAGTGGAGTCACTGCAAACCAAACAGAAAGATGGAACATAGTAGTAATATTTTTTTCGCATGTTAGGCCCACCATTGAGTTCAATCTTATATTCAAATACTTCACAGATAGAAAAACTGGGGTAATTAATGCAATTGTCCTACAGAAACAATATCTGATTATAACTTATTGTTGAAAAGAAAAAATTGAGAGGGTATCAACTGATCTTGATATAGGAATGATGAAATCCCAAATATCATAGTTTATTTCACACCTTCATATTCATAATCAATTTAATAATACATATCCTACCCAATTCAGCAGCCATACCACTAAATATTACAATATATCCAACCATGTATATTAACCAATATCCTAAACTGAAAGATAGAAATAAGATTAGATTAGTACAAGAGATTAAAAAGTTATAAATTAACTCAAAAAGTTATTTGAAGGAGTTGTATCTGTACATATTTAAATAAAAACGAAGGATTACATTTTTCAGTCCCTTATCCAAATTTAATTAAGACTAAACATTTCGAGGATTTTATAAATCTAGTTAATTTTAACTTACTTTTTAGTTATTAAATTTACAAATAATATCTATAGACATATATATATTTATTTATTTATTTATGAACTGATGTTAAACTTGAACTTAAAGGCTCGTCTGAAGGGGTGTTAACGAACGAAGTAATAAAAAATATAGTCAGTGCAATGAAAACGACTAAAAAACAATAATAATTAATGAAATTATTTTAACATTCTACTTTTTACTTAAGCCACAAATAATTTTTCAAGATGGCTGGGCTTAGAATGATTTCTTTGAAATAAAAAAGGAGTCTAAAGCTAATTGAGTTTGGGAAGGTGAAAAGAATAAAATGAGACTTAAAGTGGTGCGCCACACAAACCTTTTTTTACATATTTGTGTTACTCTTGAGAAAACGGTAACTAAAAAACACAGTTCCGTCAAACATAAAACACTTCCAACAAACATACTGTAATACGTGAACAAGTCTTTTAAAAGAGAAATACACTGATTGGTGGTATACGAGTAATATGATCAAGCTGAAGACCGTTGAGAAGGGGTTCCTGCGCCACCACTTTCCAGTACGCCACACAACTCCTGTGTTTACTCTTTCCGAATTCGGCAATCCAGTTGATAAACAAATTTGATCCAGATCATCCAAAACTAAAAGACACAGGGGAATCAAGGCAAAACCAGCCTATCCAACCCTTTCTAAACAGCTTGCTAACACTTTTATTCTTTGAATAAAACTCAACGAAATTCCACAATGACTAGCAGACGAAGCGGTTATAATCTGAATCATAATAGATACAACCGTTATTCTGGTCAAACCCTTTCTTCCTTTAACGACGACGAAGAAGACGAAGACGACAACCATTACTCCCCTCATCCTTCAGGAATGTCTCGTTACAATAACTCTCCAAATAGACCCCATGATATTGATCCTTGGGCAAGTCATAGATCCTTGGATCCTTCTCATTCACATTCACGTTCACATTCACACTTCTCCCACGATAACGATGAATTGGGAAGACCTTCAACAGGGCTTACCGGTTTTCCTTCAGCTTCAACCATGCAACAAAGAACACCTCAGAGATTATCAAGAAATCAATTAACAATCGGCAGTAATCCACCAAGTCCTGTGCGTACTCCACGAAATCAAATTTACTATTCTCACCCTTCAAGATTAAATAGTGTTAATTCAAGAGATGGACTGACTCAAGTTTCACCTAAAAGAGGCTCAGATTCGGAAGCAGAGTCATCCCCTACAAGAGGAGGTTCTAAGCGCTCAAAATTTACACATATATCTCCTGTTAGATCCGGTTATCATGATAATGATTATGATGATGATTATCCTAGTTCAAAAGAAGAAAAAAAACATTATTCACGCCATTCATCATCACATAATCCAACCTACAATGCAGTTGAATCTGAATTATTTGCAGATGATAATGAATCTGCTAGTGATGATGAGGATGGACTGAAAGATGAATTTAATCCTTATCCAACATTTGATAACTCTTATTATCCAGTGAACACCGCAGCCGGTAAAAGAAAGTATTATGATCCTTTTGAAATGAACAAGTACGATGATGATAATGAATCAAGAGAGGGTGTTGAAGTAGATACTCTAGATGGAGATGATGAGGACGATGATGATCAAGATACTGCAACTTCCAAAAGAGCATCTACAACAGTACCACAACAGGCTCAAATGCCTCCTATTTCCGGTCTTCAATTCAACCAATATCAACCAACACAGCAATTTCCAGCCAATGATATATATGATGGAGCTTTTAACCAATATACAATCCCAGATGGCCGTCAAGTTATTATACAGCCTGCTGGTCCTCAAGAAGCCGAAATATTTAGACATTTAACCCGAGGCCAGAGACCAATTCCACCTGCTCAATTGATTGTTCCACCAATACCGGGTCTTCCCAGTGATCCCAGTCGCTCAAGCTTCTCAGATTCAACAACTTCAGACGGGAACCCTAGCCTACCCTCAAAATCTTCAAATAGTTTGGGAACCGGCCTCAACGCCGGTAGAATGCCAATGGTACCAGAAATAGTTAGAAGTAACAATGGTAGCCATACTGGTGGTGATGATGAAGATGGTTCCATGGATCAAGTTGAAATGGTTAATGGTAATTTAGTTTTAGATTGTCATGTTTCTGATTTATTATTCAAAAGATATCCAATTCCAATTACACCGGGAGCCAGAGAATTGTTATTTATGAGATATCAAGCTGTTACTTGTCAACCTGCGCAATTTATGGAAAAACATTTTACATTAAGACAACGCTTTTATTTAAAACCAAGAGAAACCGAATTATTAATTGTGATTACTATGTTTAATGAAAATGAACTTTTGCTAGCTAAAACTTTAAAAGGTGTGTTTAGAAACATAAGATATTTGTATTCTTTGAAGAAATCATCTGTTTGGGGTCAAGATGCTTGGCAAAAAGTCGTGGTTTGTATTGTTAGTGATGGTAGAAAGAAAATTGATCCAAAAGCCTTAGCTCTATTAGGTACATTAGGTGTTTATCAAGCAGGTTTTGCGAAAAGTAAAGTTAATGATGAACCTGTTATTTCTCATGTTTATGAATACACTACAATGGTTGGTATTCTGAAAGTTGAAGATGATCATGTTAAATTAACAACTAAAAATCAAGTTCCAGTTCAAATGGTTTTCTGTTTGAAAGAAAAAAACCAAAGAAAAATTAATTCACATTCTTGGGCTTTTGAAGCATTCTGTCCTGAACTAGATCCGAAAGTTGTGGTTCTTCTGGATGTTGGTACAGAACCTGAACATAAGTCGATTTATAAATTGTGGAGAGCATTCAAAGATGATAGAGTTGCTGGTGCCTGTGGAGAAATCAAAGCTGGACTTGGTAAAGGGGGTAAATCATTATTGAATCCACTAGTTGCAGCACAGAATTTTGAGTATAAAATGTCAAATATTTTAGATAAACCTATGGAATCGCTTTTTGGATTCATTACAGTTTTACCAGGTGCGTTCTCTGCTTATAGATATGAAGCTTTGAAAGGCGCACCATTAGATAAATATTTGAAAGGTCAAGATTTAAAAAAATCCAATAATGGTGGTATTTTCAATGCTAATATGTATTTAGCAGAAGATAGAATTTTATGTTTTGAATTAGTTGCCAAGAGAAATTGTGGCTGGATATTGAAATATGTTAATACTGCAAGAGCTGTCACTGATGTTCCAGATCAGTTACATGAGTTCATTACACAGAGAAGAAGATGGATGAATGGTTCCTTTTTTGCTTTACTTTATTCAACCTCACATTTTTATCAACTTTTTTGGACTTCACACTCAATTTTAAGAAAACTTATGTTATTATTAGAAACATTTTATCAATTAATTAATCTTTTAGTTAGTTGGTTTGGTATTGGATCATATTATTTAGTCTTCAGAATTTTAACTGTTTATATGGCAGAATCAGCAGTTGGATTTGCACCAGGTAATGTTTTTTCAGTTCTATTGTTATGGGTTTATTTGGGATCAATTGTTACAACGTTTGTTTTATCATTTGGTAATAAACCAAAGGGAACGCAAAAGTTTTATATGTTCATTGTTTGTTTTTTTGCTTTGTTGATGGTTTATATGATATTTGCTGCTATTTATTTGGCTGTTAAATCAGTTCAACAAATTTATGCAGATTTGGATAGTGGTGAACAAAATAATCTTCATTATTTCTTTACCAATGAGAGATTTAGAGATTTAATTATAGCCACATGTTCAACGTATGCATTATATTTCATTGCATCATTTATGTTTTTAGAACCATGGCATATGTTTACAAGTTTTGCTCAATATTTACTATTGTCACCAGCTTATATTAATGTTTTACAAATATACGCATTTTGTAATATTCATGATATTTCTTGGGGTACTAAAGGTGAAGACAAAACAGAAGATTTGGGAATTGCAAAAATTGCTAAAACTGCTGATAAAAAAGATGTTTTTGCTGTCGTTATTCCAACTACAAAAGCTCAAATTGATAGTAGTTATAAAAAATCAGTTTATGATTTATCAACCAAATCAGTTGGCGTGTATGAACCAGAAAATCCCGATGAAGATGATATAAATTATTTTGCTGCTGTTAGATCATTTACAGTTCTAGCTTGGATGTTGATGAATATGATTGTGGTTTCATTGATAACAGAAACAGCTGGACTATATCAATGGACTAATGATTTAGATGATGGAGAAACATTACCGAGATATAGATCGCAAGTTTACTTGACTGTTATATTATGGATTGTTGCATTTATGGCACTGTTCAGATTCATAGGATGTTGTGGTTATTTATTTGATAAGCTTATTGACTATGTTAGATATAGACATTATCTTGAAGATAGAATGAGACAACAGAAAACCAGTGGGCTAATGGTTTAAATAACTTTGATTTTTTCTCTTTACTTTTTAATTTTTACTTTACTTTACTTTACTTTTTACTTTACTTTAAGTTTTACTTTAGTTCACTTTACTTTATTTTTTTTTTTTCAAAGAAACGATTTTCAGGGAAAACTTTTTTTCTTTCTTTAAATTTAGTCCTATTATTGGTTTTGATCTTTTAATTTATTTATGATAACTCTTTTCTTCATTTTTTTGAGTTGTTATTTCGTTTCATTTCATTTCATCTTGTTTAATATATTTGGCATTCATTTTTATTTTGTTTTATTTTTATTATATAGTTTTTTTTCTTTCTTTGGTTTTTCGGTCAGTTATATCGTACGTTTAATTTTCAAAATAGAAACATTTTTATCTTAAGTTTTGTATTTGTAGTTGCTAATGAATGTAGAAAAAAACAGAGGAGCGCTCTCGAAAAATATTTCAAATCAAAATTGACAATTTGACAAAATATAGAAACGACGAAGAACCAGTTTGATAATCACAAAGATATCACACATTAGCAATTCATAATAGATAATTTTAAAAATGCAGAATCCATTTTTACCACCACAGAAGAAACCATATAATGAGATGACACAGGAAGAGCAGGCTGAAGAAGGTGCAAAACAAATCATGGGTTTCATGCAATCTTGTCCTGGTAAAACAGTTATGTCTGGTGCAAGTGGGTTTGTATTGGGTGGTTTTTTTGGGTTATTCATGGCTTCTATGGCATATGATACACCTGTTGGGACTACATATAATCCAGGTTCACCTTTGAATGCTGTGAAAGAGTTACCTTTTAAACAACAAATGAAAATTCAATTTAGAGATATGTTACAAAGAACTTATTCTAGTGCTAAGAATTTTGGTTATATTGGTATGATTTTTGCAGGTGTTGAATGTGGTGTCGAATCTCTTAGAGCAAAGAATGACTTATATAATGGTACGATAGCGGGTTGCATTACAGGTGGTGGATTAGCAATAAAGAGTGGACCACAATCAGCTTTAATTGGTTGTGCTGGGTTTGCCGCTTTTTCAACTGCTATTGATCTTTATATGAGAAGTGAAAACGATAGACCCCCTCCTAATGATTATGATTTATAAAATATATATATTATATAAGAAATAGTGTTTTTTTTTGTTTTGTATGCAGTAGTTTAGGTTTAGGTTTACTTGTAAATAGATTTATGCAAAATATGATTAAAATATAATTAAAATATAAAGTAAGATTTTAAGATTAAAATGATGTAAGCAAAATGAAATGCAATAATGAAGCCCAATAAAAGGTAAGAAATGCCAGAATATAAATAAGTAAAAATACATGTGAATAATAGTAAAAAGAAATATCTATGCGATAATAGCAGAACTACGAGATCTTCCTTCTCTTTCCAAAGGTGGCAATTCATTATCAATAATTTCTGATTTGGGATAAGCACCCATAAGGCCTTTAGATTCAGCAAAAGTTGAAGATCTAGTGAAGGTTGGATTTTCTTGATAATATTCATCAATAATAGGATGCAGTAGGACAGTATGTCCTTTAATAGTTAAAGTTGAGTTAGTTGGAACTGAAATCCAATCACCTCTCTCAAAAGTTAACGGTTCAGAAGCAATCATGATAATGTCTTGAGATCTATTGATACGCTCCATTTTGAAATAATTTGGCTCTATTTCAATAAATCTAGAACCTGTTGAAAAATATAATGAAGCAGCTTCATCAGTTTTTGAAGAAACATATCTTGAAACAACAATGGATTCACCATCAGTAACAGCAAAATTTAATAAAGAAGGTTCTTTAATTTCTAAACCTAGTTCATTAACCCAATTCTTTATTAGTCGGATGGAGTTAACCAAAGCTTTTCTGAGTAGTTTTGCAGGAACTTTTTGATCTGATTTTGGATCAACACCTAATTTAAATAAACAATCTAAGAATAAAGCAAATGAACATTCTGAATCAGTTGAACCTTGAATAAGTAAGAAAAATTCATCTTCAATATGAGTAATTAAATTTCTTTTAATCTTGGCAAAGTTAGAAATTCCACCATTATGCATAAACATAATATTATGATAACTAAATGGATGACAGTTTGTTTCACTTAGAACACCATAAGTACTTGCTCTAACATGAGCAAAAATCAATCTTGATTCAGTTTTTTCAGCCAATCTTTGTAGATTTAAATTATTCCAAGCAGGTGTAATAGCTTTATATAGACATGGTTCATGATTTGTTTCATTTGTAGATAATTCAGAACCATTTGTGTAATAACCAACACCAAAGCCATCACCATTAACTGGGGCGTGATCAATTCTAAGTCTTGAGTCAAATGACTGATTGATGATAGAATGTGCCGGTTTTGTGAGTAAATTCGACAATAGCATTGGGTCTTTACCCTTGTAAATTAGAAAGCGACACATTAAAGATATTTATATAGATATGTTTGATTGTGATTGTGAAAAAGGAAGAAGAAGGAGTTTAGAAGGAGTTTAGAAGAATTTAGAAGGTAGAATTGCGTTATTGCTCAAGCACAGTCTTACGTAATCAAGCAAAAGATGTGGCGCATCGAGTTTTCCACCAAATTTGCTGCAAAATGAGTCTGTTTATTTTTGTAATTTCCTGGAGGATCTCTTTCAGATGGTTACAAAAATGATAGCAAAATGAAGAAACCAATAATATCATCTTTAGGTCAACAGAAACTGCTGCCATCCATTGACTCTTTAAACTTATCGGACGACGATAAGTTTTCCCAACAGTTTCCGTTATCTACGGTTTCTGAAGAAGATGAGCCACTTATTATGGAGGATGATATTGATAAAGAGTTGGATAAAGAAGAAGACGATCACAAATTACCAAAAGAGATATATGTGGATAGACTGACTTATATTGATGAAGAAGTTCCTGCTGATGAAGAAACTCAGAGAAATACTTTACACAATTCATTAATGTACTCTTACTCAGAGAAAGAATTAGAAGAAATGTCAAGTCTTACTAGTACTTCTCCTGAAAGATTAATGATGTCTCCAGAATTAACTCCATTACTATTATCAGATGATTCTGGTTTATCAGGTTCAAGTAGTTTACCTCCACCTCTTTTATCATTAGATGGTAGTGTTAAAAAGAGAGTTCCTTTAACTAAAGATACAAATTTTGAAAAAGGTATAAGGTTTGATACATTAGCTAATGAAGATATGAATTTAGCAAAAATGCAATTTACATTAATAACAAAACATCAATTATGGAAGTTTGATAGAACTTCAAAAACTTTTATTTGTGGTTATGATCAAGAAGATGAAACTTCAAAATTGGCAATAAGTTGGGCAATCGATGAATTATTAACTGATGGTGACACTTTAGTCTGTTTACAAGTTTTACCTTTAACATCTAAAATGATTGGTGATTATAAATTCCATGAAGCTGAAGGTGAAAAACTATTGAAAAAGCTTGCCAAATTAAATATTGATGATAAAAAAATCAAAATTGTTTTAGAATATAAAGTTGGTAATGTTACATATATGATTAAAAAATCCATTAGAGATTATGGTCCTTCCATATTGATTGTTGGAACTAATGATGTTCAAAAACCAAGTTTAATGAAATCTTTAATGTCTCACAATAAATCTATTGCCAAATATTTTTTAGAATCTTCACAAATACCGGTAGTTATAGTCAATCCATTTTATACACCAAAAAAGCAAGAAATCATACATAATACAGACTCTAAACTAATAATTGGAAAGAATAAATTTAAAGATATTTTGTTTAAATTTGAGCCTATTCCAGAATCTCCTGGTTTATACCCTATAGGTTCGAATGAATCAGTTAGAAAATCCAGGTTCATGAGAATTAGTGGACCAACTAGTAGAGAAGGTTCAAGAGATAGTAGAGTTACCAGAAGTATATCAAGAGGTTTCTCTCCGGCTAGAACTTTATCACCATTTAAATTTCTGAAAAGGAAAGTTAGCTCTTCCTAGTATATTTTCTTGCATTTTTTTCCTTCTGCTTTATCCTTCTTTCTTTCTTTAATATTATAATTTCCAGTCAGGTTTAATTTTTTCTCAAATTTTCTTTATTAATAGACAGTTAATCTTCAATTCTTTCATTTTTCTTATTTAATTATTTTTTTTACTACAACGGGTTTTTATGTACAATTTTTTCTAAATTTTTTATAACTGTTATTTTTTTAACTAGTTCTCCTAATATTTGTATTAAATTTACAATATCTATTAATACAATGGTGTGTAAGATGCACTTCCAGACCACTAATCTTTAGTATCCCAAACTATAGTTAATGGACCATCATTAACTAAACTGACATCCATCATTGCACCAAATTCACCGTCTTTCACATTTTCTTCACCAATTCCTTCTTTTAATAGTTTAAGAAACGACTCATATAATTCAATTGCTAAATGACCTTTTTGAGCTTTATGAAAATCAGGTTTAGCACCTTTTTTAATATTCGCATATAATGTAAATTGAGAAACTGATAATATTTCACCTTTAATATCTGAAATTGTTTTACACCAAGGTTTACCAACCCATTCAGTCTTTGTAGTTGCTTGTTCATTAACTTCTTCAAATAATTTTAATTTTAAAAGTTTATTTGCTAATTTTTCAACATCTTCAATAGTATCTTGAGTTGAAATACCCACTAAAAGCATGTAACCTTTACCGATAGAAGAAATAACTTGTTTGTTCACAGTAACCGAAGCAGATTTGCATCTTTGAATAACCACCTTCATTATTTATATTTCAACTTATATCAAGGAAAGACTTCCAATACATAAATCAAATAGATAAATTGAAAACTACTGGTTTTTATTGAAATTCGTCCATGAAAATTAAACGCGCTTTTGGCATTTTTCACTCTTTCAATTTCCGACATTTATATAAAAATATGAAGTATAAAATATGAAATATAATGGATAATATAACTATTTTCTAAAAAAAACTGTCCCATCATCAATATTTGAATAAAATTTTGCAAGACTAATTATTCTATCCATTTTAATATTAGTGAATCCATCATTAATATAATAGTATTTAATTAACCCATTTTCATTTCTACTCATTAAATTAACAAATCCAAGTCTCTTTTCTTCTTGTTTTAATGGAATATAAAGAGTGTTTACATCTATTAATTCATTATATGATTTAAATCCAGACCAATTGATTTTTTCAATCATTAGTTTTTCTTGAGTAGAATCAGTTAAAATATCTAGAGTTTGAGGTTTTGTTGTATCATAAACTCTATAAATTCTTGAAACAAAAGGATGATAAAAATAACTAATAAAAGGAAATGGTAAACAACTTATAACTGCCAAAACTGAAGATAATTCTTCCCAAATTAATCCAGTTTGAGACATTAAATGTGAAAAACATAATCCAATAATTCCAAAACCAATTGAAAACCGTTTAAAACCAATAACAAAATTAGATAAAGGATTAAAATAAATTGATTCATTTCCTAATCTGAAATTTTTAGCTAATTTTAAATTGTAAAATGAAGTACCATGAGTCCTATAATAAACATTAGGCTCTTGATTCTCTCCAGGATTGGGTATTTTGTAACGTTCTTGATCTTCTCCTAGCTTAAGACCAAAAAGTGGGGAAACTGAATGGAAAATTCGTTCAAATGAAGTTGATTTGGATTTTTTCAAATTTGAAGAACATCCAATTTGGTTCCTGAGCATTCTTGAAATGATATATCCTAACTATAAATTGGCAAAAAGTTGAAACCAGCTATTTTTTCTGGAAACCACCTGAAACCCCATTAAACTCCTCTAAATAAATAGAAAAAATAAGACCCATCATTACTGCGCCACGGCACACGAGCCCTGACGCAACTGTTCCACTTGCGCCACCTTATAACTTGTCACCTGCGCCTCTTTCCGAAGGCAATTTTTTGTCTAGAAAAAAAAGTGCAAAAAGTGCAAAAAAACTACTTGTCACCAACTAATCCTAATTATTGAACAGGAGTATTACTAATCTCATCCTTTTATCTATTCATCACTAATTGTTGTTAAACAATAATTATTAAGCCAGTTTTTTAATCTACGAATAGTGTTCTCAATTCAAGGTTTCACTCACTATTTATATTCAATTTTGCAATAATCACGGTATAACAAACAAATAAACAAAAATGGATTCAGCTGATTCTTCTAGATACGTTCCAGAATATAGAAAGACAACTTTCAAAAACAAAAATAGATTTGCAGCAGACGAGGTTAGAAGAAGAAGAGAGAATCAACAAGTTGAATTAAGAAAACAAAAAAGAGAAGAGCTATTAACAAAAAGAAGAAACTTTACTGCTTCCTCAACAACTGTTGATTCAGATAATGAAGGTGTTGATAATGAAGATGATGAGGCTGGTTTAACAGGTGAAACTATGTTTTATAGACAATTACAAGAGGAATTACCAAAAATGATGCAACAAATACAATCCAATGATTTAGATCAACAATTAGATGCCACTATAAAATTCAGACAAATTTTATCTAAAGAACATAACCCTCCTATTGACTTAGTTATTCAATCTGGTGTTGTTCCAAGACTTGTTGATTTAATGACACAAGGACCTGAAGTTCTACAATTAGAATCAGCTTGGGCTTTAACTAATATTGCATCTGGTAATTCTGATCAAACCAAAACAGTTGTTAATTCAGGAGCTGTTCCAATCTTTGTTAAATTACTATATTCTCAATCAATGGAAGTTAAAGAACAAGCTATTTGGGCTTTAGGTAATGTTGCCGGTGATTCTTCAGCATGTAGAGATTATGTTTTATCATGTAATGCTATGGATCCTGTTTTATCTTTATTTCAATCATCAAAAATGTCTTTGATTAGAACTGCTACTTGGACTTTATCTAATTTATGTAGAGGTAAAAACCCTCAACCTGATTGGCAAATTGTTAAATCTGCTTTACCAACTTTAGCAAAATTAATTTTCACTGTGGATGTTGAAACTTTAATTGATGCTTGTTGGGCAATTTCTTATCTTTCTGATGGTACTACTGATGCTATTCAAGCTGTTGTTGATGCAAGAATACCTAAAAGATTAGTTGAATTATTAGGTCATGAATCAACTTTAGTTCAAACTCCTGCTTTAAGAGCTGTTGGTAATATTGTTACAGGTAATGATTTACAAACTCAAGTTGCGATAAATTCAGGTGTTTTACATGCTTTAACTCCATTATTAAAATCTTCAAAAGAATCAATTAGAAAAGAAGCTTGTTGGACTATTTCAAATATTACTGCAGGTAATACTGATCAAATTCAAGCTGTTATTGATGCTAATTTAATTCCACAAATTATTAAATTACTGGCAACTGGTGATTATAAAACTAAGAAAGAAGCATGTTGGGCAATTTCAAATGCTTCTTCTGGTGGATTAACTAAACCTGATCAAATTAGATATTTGGTTTCTCAAGGTTGTATTAAACCTTTGTGTGATTTATTATCAATTGCTGATAATAAAGTTATTGAAGTTACTTTAGATGCTCTAGAAAACATTTTAAAAATTGGTGAATTAGAAAAAGAAGCAAGAGGTTCAAATGTTAATGAAAATGCAATTTATATTGAAGAAGCAAATGGTGCAGAAAAAATTTATGAATGTCAAAATAATGCAAATGATAAAATATATTCTAAAGCTTACCATATCATTGAAACCTATTTCAATGATGAAGAAAACGAAGAAGATAATTTAGCTTCAGGTAATGTTAATCAAGGTGGAGATCAGTTTGGCTTTGGAGCTTCTAATTTACAACAAAATGGATTCAATTTCAATTGATATTTTAGCTAAATCAAGCAAGAAAAAAAATAATTAAATTACAAAAAAAGACGTAAAAATTTAAAAAAATATTATATTACTAATGTTAATGAGTTAGAGCCGATATTGGAATCATAAATTTTGATTTATTATAAGACCAGAATATAACTCATAAATGTTTTCTAATTATATTTTTTACTTTTATTTTTATGGCTAGTTTCCCATTTCTCAGTGTTTTCAGTTTTTATACATTTATACCTCCTTTGTCATTTTGTTGTGTTTTTATTATTATTTAATTATTTTATGCTTCTTTTATTTTAGTGTGTATTTTCTTTTTCGTTATTAGTGTGTTTTATTTTTTTATTACTCTGCACACTTTTCTCTTATCTTTTCATAGTTTTTACAATTTTTTAGTCATATAATTAAATTATTTTTTCCATTTCCATTTCAAGTTCATTATTTTTTTTACTGTTTTTATTATTAGCTTTTTATTTTGCTGTTTTAATTGGTTGTTTTTAGGTTAGATCATATGAAGGATGGTTATTGTAATTTCTTCAATATCAACTTTAGTTTTCTCCTTTCCTCTCTCTCTCTCTTTCTCTTTTTCTCTTTTTCTCTTTTTCTCTTTTTCTCTTTTTCTCTTTTTCTTCATCTTGTCTTCTCTCTTTAAGTACTTTTTTTAATTTAATTATTTAATGTCATGTTAATCCTTTCCTTTAGTTCACCTCCCTTACCCCATCCCACTTTTATTGTGATTTTCTTATATTCAAGTAAATGTTTTTCTTTCAATTTTACATTATATTACTCGTCAAATTTATCTGCTATACTTTCATTTATTCTTTTCTTCTTCTAAATATGTTCAATATGTTTTATTTTTTATGCTTTACTACCTACTTTTAAAAACCTCTAATTTAGTATATACATCACAACTTGATTAATTCTACTAAATAAACCAAAATTTAAATTTATTTTAGCGACTCAATTGAATAGATGAATAAATTCGATAAGGATATATTTAATAACTGTAGGTAACATTAAAAAAGGAAAATAAACTTGAGTGACAAAATGAGTAAAAAACAAAACAAAATAATAAAAACTATTCAAAGAGAAAAAGAGAAGGAGAAAATATTAGTTGCGAAATACAAGAGAAGATTTAGAAGCTATTAAGCAGATATAAAAAGAAAGAAAGACAAGTCTCAGCTTGATATCAAAAATAAGTGAGTTAAATTAAGAATTAAATGAAATAACAGATACGAGACAGGAAACGATTGAGAAAAACAAAGTAGGATAGAGAGGGATATGAAATGTATGTGAATAAAGTAATTTTTTTTGTTTGTTTTTTTTTAAAAAAAAGTTCGAAATTGTGATTAGTTAAGTTAGTTCATAATGTCTATTTTTATTTTTTTAGATTCTTTAATAAATAAAACGAATGAGTCAAAATTACATCAACAAAGCTAAACCAGCACCAACAAAAGCACCAGCAGTTAAACCAGCAACAGCAAATTGTTTTGGAGCACCAGCTTCTGAACTTGAAGAAGCATCAGCAGAAACAGCTTTAGCAACCCAAACAGTTGTAGTCTTTGCTTCTTTAGTATTATCAAATCTACCTTTCTTATGAGTACCAGTTTCTTTTGGAGCCTGGGATTCTGGAGTGTTGTTAAATCTACCTTTCTTATGAGTACCAGTTTCTTTTGGAGCCTGGGATTCTGGAGTGTTGTTAAATCTACCTTTCTTATGAGTACCAGTTTCTTTTGGAGCCTGGGTTTCTGGAGTGTTGTTAAATCTACCTTTCTTATGAGTACCAGTTTCTTTTGGAGCCTGGGTTTCTGGAGTGTTGTTAAATCTACCCTTTCTGTGAGTGTTTGTACCTGTACTTGTCACAGTAACAACATTGTTAACAACTTGCTCAGCTAACACTTGAGCAGAGCTAGCTAAAAAAACAGCAGCAGCTAAAGATTGGTACTTCATTATGTGATTAGTTAATTAAAGTAGTGTGTTCTAATAAAAGGAAAATACAACAAAGAGGTGAGTTATTTTAACTGTTATTAAGCTGCTCTATTTCTTTTTTCCTCGATTTTTGAATTTTGAGTCTTTTTTGGTAAACAGAGAGCAATTACGTAATCATAGCCGGCTGGTTTCCAGATAGCGACGGCCGTTTCGGGAGAGCGACCGGGTAACTGCCTAATTGGAACGTGGGGAGGTGGGGGGGTATTCCGCATTAAAACGGGCAGTGCTGGGTTCTCCATAGCAGAACAGTGGTGCCTGTTTTCAAAATGAGGCAAAAGGTATAAAAAAGCAGTCCCAAAGTGGTAGGCGCTATTTTTGTTTGGACGAGCCGGCCCGAAAACAAAAATAGCGGGCTTCGCTCTGGTGCACGGGCTCTCTATTAAAGCCGAGCTGTAAATTCTAGTTACGTATACATTTACGTAATTACAAAATAAGAATTATTTATCTGCTGCCATTTCTTGAAAACGTGTCTTTAAGAAACGCCAAAACGCGTCTCTAAAAATATATAGTTAATATATTATGATAAACTACTAAATGAACTAAAACTAGGTCATATCACACACAATAATATATAGTAACACCTGAACTGATAAGTTATTCCCACATTTACATCCTTTTACTAATAAAAATTTAATATTAAGATGAATCACAATCAACTTCATGAAAACCTACCTTGGGTTGAAAAATATAGACCAACAAATTTAGATGAAGTTTATGGACAAACAGAAACTGTTCAAACAATCAGAAAATTTGCTCAAGATGGTAGAATTCCTCATTTATTATTTTATGGTCCACCAGGAAGTGGTAAAACTTCAACAGTTATTGCATTATCAAGAGAATTATATGGTAAAAATTATAGAAATATGGTTCTAGAATTAAATGCATCAGATGATAGAGGTATTGATGTTGTTAGAAATCAAATTAAAGATTTTGCTTCAACTAGACAAATTTTTTCAAAAGGCTTTAAACTAATTATATTAGATGAAGCTGATTCAATGACAAATACTGCTCAAAATGCATTAAGAAGAGTTATAGAAAAATATACAAAAAATACTAGATTTTGTATTTTAGCAAATTATGCACATAAATTAAATCCTGCATTATTATCAAGATGTACAAGATTTAGATTTGCTCCTTTAATTGATTCCGCAGTTGAAGAAAGAATTGATTTTGTAGTTAAAGCTGAAAATTTAAAATTATCATATGATGGTAAAAAATCTTTATTAAAGTTATCTCAAGGTGATATGAGAAAAGCTTTAAATGTATTACAAGCTTGTACTTCTGCTTTAGATTCAAAGGACGATGAAATTACAATTGATATGATTTATGAATGTATTGGTGCTCCTTCTCCAAAATCTATTGAAATTGTTCTGGATTCAATAATAAAAAATGACTGGACAAATGCATATTCAACAATGACTAAAATTAGAAAAACTGAAGGCTTGGCTTTAGTTGATTTATTATCAGGTTTTATTGAAATCTTAGAACAGTATCAATTAAAACAAAAAACAAGAATGATGATAATGGAAGGTTTAGGAGATATCGAATATGGTATTTCTAGAGGTGGTTCAGATAGAATTCAATCAACTGCTGTGATAGGTTGTATTAAATCAGCTCTTGAAAATGAAGCCTGAAAATTTTTAATTTATATATAATTTGTATAAAATTCTATCATTTTATGTTCTTCATAATCCAACAATAATAACTGAAATATCATGATACTTTTCTAAACTTTTCAGCCAAACTTATTAATTAATTAATTAAAAAACTCAAACTGAAAATAAAATTGCAAAAAATTTAAAATATAATATAATGAAATAAAAAGAAAGCAATGTAATTAGTCTAAAAACACTCTAGTAGGTAAGTTTACCTTGAAAAACGTAACCTTTACTTTCCAAACCTTGGATATATTTCTTCCACACTAAATCACCTCTCTTTAAACATTGTGCATCACCACTAAAAATCAAACTACATTTGGCTCTTGTTAATGCAACATTCATTCTTCTTCTATCGCGTAAGAAACCAATATTACCTTGAGGGTTGGATCTAACACAAGACATAACAATAAAATCTTTTTCTCTACCTTGAAAAGCATCAACTGAAGCAACAATAATACCATTAACTTGATGAACTGATATGCCCTTTGAAGCTTTAATATCTTCTTTATCAACAGAAACTGTAAGTTTTTTGCTAAATGGATTTATAACCTTATTTGATTCTAATAATGAAGAAATTAAATCCCTTTGACCAGCATAACCAGTCATAATACCAATTCTTTCAGGTTCAATTTGTTTGTCAACAATCAAATTCTCAATAATTCTACAAATAAATTGAGCTTCTTTCTTATTAACTAATGAATATCCAGTTTCTTCTCCACCTTGAGAATAAACTTTACTTTCACTAGCTCCATCAAATCCGGCATGGTCCCAAAAATAAATTGGATATTTAATATTAGGAATCTGTCTATCAATACTAGTAACACCATCTTTTAATTCACCATTATAGAAATTAGTTCTAGCAAAATCTGAGATTTCAGGGTGCATACGATATTGTGTATCAAGCATAATTGGTTTTTCATAACTACCATTCTTTAAGGTTCTTTCAAACAATGACATTTCTAAAGCTTTAACCCTTGTGAAAGCACTCAATTGAGCTTCATCACCAACAAAGATAATTTTTTTAATACCAGGAGCAGCCAATGGGATTAATGAAGCAGGTTCAGATGTCTGAGTCGCTTCATCCATTATAACAACTGGTAACTGTTTAACTCTTTTCAGATAAGGACCTGCAATAGTAACAGTTGTTGAAAAAATAATTTTTGCTTGAGCAACCAATTGTTCACTATATTGTTTTGTTGCGTCTAATAATTTAGAAAATCTATTTTTTGAAATTTCATTCTGTTTACCAGATGCTAACAAATCATAATCTTCTCTAATTCCCATAGGTAATGCTCTTCTAAGTTTATGATGTAAACAAACTGAGCCTAAAACATGTGATTCATTATATTCTGATTCTTTACTAACAGAAACAATACGAATGATATCATCTTTATGTTTATCCAATAATTTTTCAGCAATATTGTCAACCGCTAAATTCGAGGCTGCAACAACTAACACAGGATAGTAACTTAATTGATCAACTAGTTGTAAAATCATTTCATAAATTGTAGATGTTTTACCAGAACCAGGTGGACCTTTTAGAATTGTAATTTTATTATTTAAGGCAGACTGTAAAGCAATTTTTTGAGAATCATTCAAATTATTAGTATATTTACCAATATAGTTTTTAAAGAAAATTTGTTTAATTGGTGTTTTACCTAATAACAAATCTTTGAAAGATGGATTTTCTAAATTAGCCATAGCTTGCAAAACTCTTGTAACAACTGCAGAACATGGTAAAATTGCAAAACCTTTGGATGAAGCACCAGCAGGTAACTGAGTTTCATTCCAATTGTAAATATCAAGATGAGTTTGAATTAATTTCTTTCTTCCAACTTTTGTCACTTTATTATAAGCAACTGAACAACACCAAATTTCAGGTTTTTGTAATAAATCTTTATCACGTTTTCTTAATAAAATGATACCTTGTCCCATGGTAAAGGCTGATTTTCGTAAATGTCTCATTTTTTCAGGAACATAAGCCTCCATAACTTCATTATATGAAAAACTAGCAGTTAGTTTTTGATATTTGTCTTGCTTCTTCTTTGACCATTCAATTGTCAAATCCGAGAAAATATCATTTTCAAATAACTCTTCTAAAAATATATTATAACTAATATGTTGTAAATATTCTTTAACAGTATTGAAAGTTAATTGTTGTTCATCTGGTGTTGATGCTTTGATCAAATCCTGAACCCTTTTCACTTTCATTAGATAAGGATCAGTATGTTCTGGTTCCTCCATTTCAGCTTCTTGTGTAGGTAAGCTGAAAAAATCTTTGCTTTTGGAAAATGATTTTTCCTTTTTGAAAGATTTCTGTTTAGGTGAATTTAATTTTTGAGAATTATTGTCGATTTCTTTCTTGATAACATTATTAGTGTCATTTTTAACTTTATGCTCAACATGATGATCAATTGTAACTGGGGATTTATCTAAAGAAATATCTGAATTGATTTCTAAGCTTGGATCAAGGAAAATAGAAGCCAAGAAAGCATCATCAGAATCACTAACTATAGTAGAGCCAGACGGAGTACATTTGTCGCATATAATTGTTCCATCAGCATAATTCACCATCCAATCGGAACCACATTTAGAACAAGCTAAACTTTTAAAAAATAAGTATTGACGTAACCTTCTCAAAAATGAATCACCACTATTGTAATCAACGGTTTTAGAATTTTCGAAATTAGTCTCTTTTAAGCATTCTTTACAATAAACCATTAGCATAGTACCACCAACTTCAGCAACTTCTAATTCTCTTATATCACCATTATGGCATTTTTCACAAAATATTGAACCTAGATTTGGTCCTTCTATTTTGAGATGGCTAGAAGATTCAATATGGGCAGTTAACTCATTAAATGAATTCACTGGTTTTTCACAATCGGTACAAGAAAATATAATATGTGAGACGACTTTGTTTGCAGTAGAGAAATCAAAAGGTTTTGATTTATTGAGCTTCTTAGTTGGTTTTTCAGCAGTGACAGATAATAATTCTTTCTGTGGAGATGATGAGGGCTCTTGGTTAGACTGAGACTCCTGTAAAACTTCTCTTGATTTTTCTGCTTTTAATTTGGCTCTTTTATTTTCTTTTTGTCTTGATTTCCTAGCTTTCTTTTTCAAAGCTTCAATTTCTTTAGGTGAAGGTTGTTCTTGTTTTTCAGTTATAGAAGAAAGGGTAGTAGATTCATCTTTTTCATTCACTTCTTTAGAGAATTTGGCTTCCAATTTGGCTGAACCTTGATGATTATTCAAAGTTAGGTTGGATTGTTCTTTCAATTTTTCTGCTTCTAATCTAGCCCTTTTATTTTCTTTTTGTCTTAATCTTTTAGCTTTTTTTCTCAAAACTTCAATCTCTTCAGGTGAAGGTTGTGCTTGTTTTTGTTCTTTTTTCTGTTCCTGTTCCTGTTCCTGTTCTTGATTTTCAATTGTAGATGAAATAGGAGCAGACTTATATTCTTCTGTAGTTTCTCTTGAATTTTGGGATTCCAATTCAGCTTTGGCTTTTCTACGTTCTCTTTGTCTTGCATTCTTCTCTTGCTTTTTGATACGTCTAATTTCATCAGCAGTCATATTTGACATATCTATTGGGGCAATAGAAGTTACTGATTTTTTAGAAGGTTTTTTAATTTTTTCCTGAGAAATAATTTGTTCTTGTTGTTTTTGTTTATTAGATGTAGTACTAGCTGATGGAGGTTCTAAGGAAGGATCTTTGAATACAGAAGCTAAATAAAAGTAATCAGTATCATCGACAGAATTATTGATTTTAGATGATTTAATACATTTTTCACATAGCACACGATTTGAATCTAAATCACAATGTAAAATCCACTTAGAATTACATTGAATACATTGTAAATCTCTTAAAATTAGATATTGTTTTAACCTTCTAATAAAATCATCTTCACCATACTTAACGATTAATAAATTTTCATCGTATGAATCAGAAACAGTTTTCAAGCATGAATCACAATAAGTCATCAACATTGATCCACCAACTTGAGCAACATTTATTCTTCTAATATCACCACATTGACATTTTTCACAGAAAATCAAACCACCAGTTGAACCTTCAATTCTTAAATGATCTTGTTGTTGAGTATGTCTTTCAATATCATATTGTGTATTAACGGTAGTTTCACAGTCTGTACAGCAGAATTTAACATGTTGAACAAAATTTTCAGCAACAATTTTTGATTCTTTAATCTGAAGAGTTTTTTTATGGGATGATTTAGGAGAAGTTGGAATTGTTTTCTTTGGTTGTTCTATTTGATGATTTGGTTTGTCTTCAACAGCTGGGGAAGAATCTCTTGTCTTTGGAACTAGTGACTTTCGTTTCTTCTTTCCTTTTTGTTTGGTCTGAAGAGGAAACTGCTTTTCAACAGGAGAAGGTTTAGTAACTTGAGAATCTCGATTATCTTGTTCAACAGCTTGAACAGCTTGTTCTTGTTCAACAACTTGAACAGCTTGTTCTTGTTCAACAAAAGGTTCAGATTGACTTTTGTCTTCATCTTCGTACCAATTTCCACTTGATATAGTAGCAGATTCATTCCATTCAGAGTTTTGATTATCATTATCATGATTATCACTAATAATTTCAGAAGCACCAGCAAATGTGTTATCATTAAATAAGCTTGATAAAAATCCATTATCTGAATCACTAATTTTATCAAATTGACTTATTGGTTTATTTTTATTAATACAATTTTCACAAATACAATCATTATTAATTGAATAAAGCATCCAATTTGAATTACATGTTGAGCAACTTAAATCTTTTAAATAAATAAATTGTTTTAATCTTAACCAAAATAAATCACCATCTGATGATTTGAAATTCACTAATTGATTTTCCTTGTAATCAATATCCTTAATGCAATCATTACAATACATAAGTAACATCGATCCACCAATTTCAAGAACATTTAAATTTGATAATTCAGCACTATGGCATCTTTCACAATTAATACCACAAAAATTTGGTCCTTGAATTTTTTCATGATCTGAAAATTTATTAATATGTTGTTCAAAATCATGAATTGAATTTAAATCACGTTGACATTCAATACAGTCAAATTGAATCTTTAATAGATCATCTTTAATTCTAGACGATGACATTGTTGAATTATATGATAGATTTCAAGATAAAACAAAACAAGATAAAACAACAATTTGATGAATTTGAATTTGATGATTAGATTTTTACGTAATTTAAAAGAGGCACAAGATTACGTAAACAATTGTATTTTAATTTTTCTTCAATTTTGAAACCGCGGAGTAAAACAAATATATAGAGTATGTACTTAATATAAAACAATTTTATTTCTAAAACCAGTTTGTTTTGGATTATAGTTATCATCATTAATTTTAACATCTTTATCGATTAATTTATCAAAAGCATTAACGAATTCAGAAACAATATCTTTAAACCAAAATTCACCATTCAGTTTAACAAAAGCATAATGCCCACCTAAATCACAAGTTGCCATATAAAGATAAGGATTTTTTTTAATATCAACAACTGGATAATTATTTGAAATAAATGGATCATCTAATGAATTTAAAATCAACATTGGAGTTTTAATTTTTAAAGTCCTTAAATTTGGAGAAGCAGCTAAATAATAAGAAATTGCAGATGGGAAACCAGCAAATTTTGAAGTAT
Organism: Ambrosiozyma oregonensis (nom. inval.); assembly: GCA_003706315.3. Lineage (NCBI taxonomy): Eukaryota > Fungi > Ascomycota > Pichiomycetes > Pichiales > Pichiaceae > Ambrosiozyma > Ambrosiozyma oregonensis (nom. inval.). The sequence continues at coordinate 54,844 of PPKY03000039.1, forward strand.
ATTTATCATCAAATTCAATTGTTCTTTTAATTTGTTTTCTGAAAATATCAAAATCCTCTTCATTAAAAAATTCACATTTTGAATCAATTAACATTCTTTTATTATTTTTCAATAAATTACATAAATAAAATGAAATTGCAGGTTCAAATAAATATTTACCTGATAATGAAGAATAAATGTGTTGAGAAGATTCTAATAAGTTCCATGGAGATGAAACAGTAATAGCAGATGTAATTTTTGAATTTTCACCTTCTTCAGCTAAATAATTTGCAATAATTAAACCGCCAAATGAAAATCCAGCTAAATGAATTTGTTTTTTTGGGAATTTTTTATGAAAATAATCAACAGTAAATCTCATATCAGCGGTATCTAAACCAGTTGAAACATGAGGAGTTGTAATTGGAGTTCTACAACAACCTCTACCATTTAAAACTAAAACATGTTTACCATCATTAAATACTTTTTCCAGTACACAACGTAATTGAGGTTCATTAATACCACCTGCTAAACCTGGAGCAACTATAACAATTGCATTTTCATCATTTGACCAAGATTCATGCACAGATTCAATTTCTAAATCAGTATAATATCTTGAATTTGGATGTAACCTTGGGTAACCTTCCGGTAAGGTTTCATTATATTTTAATTTAAATTCCTCTTTTGATTTTTCTAGTGGATGAACAACATAATCAACACTGAATTGTCCTTCATATAGATTATCATAAATTAAACAGTCTTCTTTAGTAATTTTAAATAAACATCTACCAAAATGAATCGGGAAAGATTTTGAATAATCAGTTTTAGCAATATAAAAACTTTGTAGTAAACCATTAAATAAAAAAGGTTTTAAAATATATTTATAATTATCAGCAACTTGTGGAACAAAATTTTTAATTAATTCCCCAAAAGGTATAATTGAAGTACCATCATCATTTGATTGTTTTAAAGGCAATTTAACTGTATTTTCAGAATGAGAAGCACGAACAGTATTTCTAAAACCCCAATTTGGTAGAAAAGACATTTGAATGGATTAATACTAATAGATAAATTAAAGGAAGTTGTTCGTAGTATGTAGTATATATGTAGTTTGTAGTTAGTTTGTCATTTGTTATTCACTTATTTCTCACTCGGCCTATTTCCAGATTTTGAGTTTAACCGAGGAGATGCCGAGATTATGACACCTGTGCACCAGAACAGTTGAAAATCAAAAACAATCACCAGTGCACCAGATGAGCCACTGTCGACAGATCGATCGATTTTTACCTTCACAGACCCGTCGCCGTCCCTCTCTCCCTCTCTTCCTCTCTCTCCCTCCTTTTTCCCACTCCAATGACCTCCACCACAACGAAGTTCAACCACTTGGCCAGAAAATTCAACTGAATGATCAGCAAAATAACGGGCTGCGAGTGGGGTGAGGGTGTCTCTTGTTCCCATTTCAAACCCCCTCTTTTCAGTTAATGACAGACATAAGCAAATAGTATTAATTATAAACGAGAAAAAAATTATAGTTGAACGAACTATCAAGTATTCATAAAAAAGTTAATTAGAGACATTATAATAAAAAGGGATTTAAATTTTAATTATTCAGTTTTTTCGGTTTCGCCCTTATAAGCATTTGGCAGGAACATTGGATGGATAGTAATATAAGAATTAGAATGATCAGAAATACCAGCAAAAGTATTATAAAAACCAACAACACCAGACATTAAACAAAAGAATCCACCAGCTTTATAAAGTTTAACAGAACCAATAAATTGAGCAATTGTAAATAAGAAAACAAAAAACCAAACACAAAACATTAAAATTGTTAATGGCCAGGTTGATCTCCACGTTGTTGCAAATAATAGAAATGAAAATATAGCCCAAGGTAAGAAATATAAAGCAATTGATTGAGCATATTCATTTGAATCTGAATATGAAGATGCAACACCACCAACATCGGTTAATAATAAACCATAAGAAGACCAAAACCCACCAAACATTAAAAATGTACAACAAGCCCAAGTATTATTAATTATAAAACATAATATACCAACAATTAATTCAACAATACCTGAAGTTGTAACTAAAGCACCAATTAAAGTATTGGCATGATGAACTTCTCTTGCATGCATTTGAATTAAACCTAAAGTAGTTGTAGTACAAGCAAAAGCAGCCAAACCAGCAGGAACCGGATTTGCATATTTTTTGGCATTATCAGTTTCTTTATAAGCACCAACATTTAAATTACCACCAAAAGCATAAATAAAATCATCTTTATCTATAGCTTGATCATTAATATAGATATGTTTTTTATCATGTCTAAAAGTTGAAATCACTTTATGAGCTCGACCACCATCTTGTTGCTCTAAAATTGGTTGAGGTTGTAAAGATTGAGGTTGTTGTTGGGCGTCTGAATCATGGGAATAATTACCCTTTTCAATATCTTGGTTAAAGGAATCGGTTGACATATTCGTAGAAAAAAAAAGTAGTTTTAATTTTGATAAGAAAAGAGATTTAAATTAAATCAATACCAACAGCAAAGTAATCAAGTTAATGGAAAATGGAAATTCATCACCTTAAATAGTAAAAAGTGAAATTGGAAGCAAAGAATTAAAGGAAAAAAAAATTATAGCAGGGTGTCGGAGTTCGTGGGCGGGGGTGCGCTGCTCAGTTCTCGTGGGGGAAGGGGGGGGAGAAAAGAGAGGGGAGGAGCCGATTGTGGAGTGTGCACCCCTCCGTCAGGGACTCCGATTCAAACCCTCTTACCCGGGTGGTGGGAACTCGAACAATAACTCGGAATTTGATGGCTAAGGTAAAGCAGAATAGAGCAAAGCAGAGCAAAGCAGAGCAAACAAGTGATGATAACTATGAGGATGATTGGGATCAGGGACAGCTGGAGTTGGAGTTGGAGTTGCTCCAGCCTTGCCAGGCTGAAACCGGCCCCCATACTTAAAAAGGTGGAGCATGTTAATGTGTGTGCACGTGAGGTGTGGTCACCTGCAGAGGCCTAAGACTCCAATCTCGCCACATACACTCGCCATGCAACACTTTCCACTCGCCACACACACAAGCACCCGTGCACCTAAAATAACACCGCCACAGAAGCTGTTTTACGCCACCTTCCGATTAATCTTTTTTTTTGTTTTCATTGAAAACTTGCCACGCATCAAGCAATAAATTGTTTTTATAAAAATCAACTTTATTTTCGTTATCGAAAGTGTTTAAAAACTTAAGTTTACATTTTTTTATTCATTAACTAATTATTTAATAATTATTTACCAAATTATTAATTAATATTTTAATAAATTTCTTCCCTTCTCTTTGTTTTTTTTTTTTGTTTTAAAAAATCTCAGTGTTGCAAATATGGTTTATTTAAAATATCCAATAATATATTCCATACGAAGAAGTCCAGCAAAGACGATTATTCCGATATTATCGCTCATTTGTTTAATTTGGTTTTTATTTTCTGGTTCAAATTCAAAAAATTCAAAAAATTCATCATATAATTATAAATCAAAAACTTTAGGTAAAAAGACTGATTTTATACCAAGAAATTTACCAGCTGATCATATCTCTCATTATGATTTAAATAAATTAGCATCAACTCCAATGGCTGCTTACAATAAAGAACGTGTTCTAATTTTAACTCCAATGGCAAATTTTCATATTGAATATTGGAATAATTTATTAGACTTAACTTATCCAAGATCTTTAATTGAATTAGGTTTTATTTTCCCAAGAACTAAAGAAGGTGATGAAGCTTTAAAAAATTTAGAAGTTCAAATTAAAAAGATCCAAAATCCAAAAATTAAAGATGTTGAAAAATTTGCAAAAATTACAATTTTAAGACAAGAAAATGATTCTTTAGAATCTCAATTAGAAAAAGATAGACATGAATTTAAAGTTCAAAAAGAAAGAAGATCTCAAATGGCAACTGCTCGTAATTCAATGTTATTTACAACTTTAGGTCCTTATACTTCTTGGGTTCTATGGTTAGATTCTGATATTGTTGAAACTCCTCATACTTTAATTCAAGATTTAGCTTCTCATGATAAACCTGTTATAGCTGCAAATTGTTTCCAAAGATATATTGATGATAAAACAAAAGAACCAAGTATTAGACCTTATGATTTTAATAATTGGATTGAATCTGATGAAGGTTTAAGATTTGCCTCTACTTTAGGTGATGATGATATTATTGTTGAAGGTTATCAAGAAATTGTTACTTATAGACCTTTAATGGGTCATTTTTATGATGAAAATGGTGACGCTAAAACCGAAATGCCTTTAGATGGTGTTGGAGGTACTTGCTTAATGGTTAAAGCTGATGTTCATCGTGATGGTGCCATGTTCCCAAATTTCCCATTCTATCATTTAATTGAAACTGAAGGTTTTGCTAAAATGTCAAAACGTTTAGGTTATGAAGTTTTTGGTTTACCTAATTATTTAGTTTATCATTATAATGAATAGGTGTATTTTTGCTCCTGCTAAATTTTTTTCATTATTTTCATTTTTTTATTTAATTACTATTATTATTACTTATATTTGTTTGTTATTACTATTTGTTTATTTCATTTTTGCAATTAATCTGTGCCTTTTGTTTCCCCTTCTCCCTCCCTCCATCCACCATTCCATTTATATTGATTTTTTTAACTGTTAGTCTCTTGTTGTTCGGTTCTATCGGTAGATACCATTATAATATATTACCTAAATTATTAGAAATTACATGGACACGCATCAGTATTTATGTTTGGCATAAATATCTATTCAGTTTACAAAATCTGTATTGATTTCGAGCTACTTTCATGAAACTTATATTATATAATAAAAAAATAAACTATAGTCATTGATTTGGTAACCCATAATAATTGCATACCAATTGCAAAATACAAAGTAATGTCCAGCTTTATTCAAATCATAGAACCAAATTATGAAATATGTATATTTACGCCTATAAAAATATATAGATACAGTTAAAAAATGGCTAATTATATATATAAAAAAAAACCGATAAATCAGTAATGGCATCTACTATTCGGTGGTATATTTAATCAACAACAATAATCATCTGCATTGTTTACAGAAGTAAAATGTTATCAACCAATGATGAAAGTTGATTAAGAGTGACATATAATGTAGGATCGAGACATAATTAAAAAAGTCTCCAGAACAATCATAAATAATCTTGAACTTTTGTCCCGGAGACATTGGAGAGTGCAGCCTCTATAGGAACCAGGGCAATTCTATAAATACTTGAATTTCAGAAGCAAAAGCAAAAACAGAAAAACGAAAAAAGTTTCAATCAGTTTATAGAACTATTTCATTACAGCAAACCGTTAAAGAACAAATGATTGATAATAGAGGCGGGCTCTTCAAAGTTTGATTTTGTTGCGGTGGAACATTTTCCTAATATGAAGAGTTTACTGGTAACATTTACAAGATATATATATATTTATATAAGTGTTAAATTAGTGAATACAGCTAAAATATCAAAAGTATAGGAAAAAAAACCCTAATTATATAATATACAAAAATTCTATTCCCATAATAATTTGTCACTAATCTTAGCTCCATTCATCAGCTCCAAAATAACCTCTTGATGGTAAATCCGTAGTTAATGCTGATCTACCTGATGAACCATCAACTCCAGTAGAAATAATATTATTTCCCCCACCAACTTAAAGTTTTAGGATGATACTGAACTGCAAAGGACAGGATAATAGCTGAAAAAGCTACCCCATCACTTAAACTAGCTGAAAGAACATACTTATACTTATGCCACCAAGCAGTTTTATAATGTTTCAAATACCACATAAAAATCAATGAAAAGTACATTTCTCCCATATAATATGATATGTTATAAGGCGCCCAATTTAAAAATCCAATCATAACTAAAACTGGATGAACTTTGTATAAACAAGATAAAGAACGAAGTGTTCAAAACTAAATAAACTTTATCTGGTACTTTATCTTTAATATATGATCTTGCTACTGGACCATGATTTCTAATCCCCCACCAAACTATAGCTAATAAAATTCCAAATAAAAACAACCACTGAAGAATTGGATATTCTTGTGAAAAAATACGTTTTGGTCCAATAAGACCCCAAATAACTGATGCAGTAAAGTAAACACAAGAATTGTTATCACAAGTGAAATTCTGTGGCTGATCAGTAGTACAAATACCTTTAATGTTATGATCAACAAAATTAACAACACCTAAACCAACAAATGATATGAGATCTTATTGTTTCAACAGGGATAGTAATATCATCAATTGGATCAGTAAAAGCTCTAACTTCTGGATATGGTGAAAAAAATTTTGCAATTGCAGCTTCACATCTAATTTGATATTCATAATCTTCTAAATCTAAATCAGCTGCTTCTGGACTTGGTAGCAGTTTTTTTAATCTATCATACTTTATATCTAAAAAATTAATATCATGTTCATGATTAATTAAAAGTTCTTTAATTATAGTTTAGCATCTTCAATGGTTAGTGAGTCCAGCTCATCTTTGATATGTTCTAGATCATCTTTATCAATATGTTCATTGGTTATTGATAAAATTTCTAAAGTATGTTGCTTTAATTTGAAATTTTCCTTGTCATCAACAAAGATCTCTTGAGTACTTGGAATTTTCTTAAGAGAATTTCCAAATATCTGAGTATTTTTATAGTCAGACTTCTCAATCATCTCAAGACAGGATTAAGAATTTAAAGCTATGAGTTTCCAAAAACACAAAAAACACTAAATAAAATAGAAATGGCTAAAGGGTTAAGACCATTAATATAAACCTGAAACCTCAACCATAGAAGGTAATCAATAACATATCATTTTAAGCCATTCGATAGATAAGAGCTCATCTATAACCAAAGCTTAATGATTAACTGATAAAGTATATCTCTGAACTTTTCAAGTAGTTGCACTTCGATAACTTTGAATGTGTGTGCCTGCATCTTACTTAAAAGTTATCTGACTGACTTACACTTGGTAGAGCATCAATTAATTAATCACTAGATTTTGAGCATTGAAACTTACAATATCCCTAGGAAATACCCCGAGGCAGTGGCAGGTCCCGTGGTATAGTGTGTTATCATAAGAAAAAGGGTCTTTTTATTTTTGCTTATTTTTTTAACTGTGCCTTGTTAAAATAAGAGTGCCCTTCTTTTTTTTATAATTATTCATTCTGCCCGCTTGTTTTTCAAATACTTTTTCAATTTCACAGAATGTAAGACGAAACTGCTATCGGCCAGGAGTTTTCGTATCAGAATCTTATTCAGATAAAGTAGGTAGCTTGCCGAGGACGGCAAGCTACCTACTTTGTGCCACTCGCAGTCGGCACGTGAGTTTGTAATATCTTATTGGTGCGTTCTTAGACGACATGAGCGGTGATGTGAAACGGCGCAGGAATAACATTATGTGGCGCATAGATTTTTTTTTTCTTCTTCTTACTTTTTTGTGATGTGCTTTTCTGATATTAATAAATACGGAAAATACAATTTGCAAAATAGAAACCAATAAGTGGAGATATATCTCATACATAAGTATAAAAACATACAATTTCATAAAGATTATTGAACATAAATTAAAAACAAAAAGAAAATAAAAAAGAGAAAAGTAAGGAGAAGTAAGGATAAAGAGAGGGAAAAAAGGTGAATGTATATAATCAAACCAAAAAAGTAATAAAAGTGAACCCACAACCTATAAAAAATCAGACAACAATATTAATAATAATAAAATAGCACATTTCAAACCAAGCAATAAAAAGTATTTGTATTCCAACAAAATATAGTATCAGCAGATAAAATGAAACAAAAAAGCACAAAAAAATAATCGATACAATATCAACTTATTAAAAACAATCAAGGAAATATGGCAAAATGGAATAAACATAAAACGATAAAACCGAAACCAGGAGCCTTTGGAGAAAACAAGAAAAATATAAGAAAAATCTAACCACATAATTGTTAATCAATGATCTTTTTTTAAACAAAAACAACGATTTTTTTCAAGTAAACATAAAACAAAAACCTTTGTAACAACAAGAACAAATAAATTCAATTCTTTTTTTTTTTTTGAGTACCAAAAGAAATAATATAACCAACTTTTGTTTTTGAATCAACTTAAAACAGTTACCAAGAAAACAGAAAAATTAACAAAAGAAAGAAACACCACAATAGAAAAAAGAAGCATCTAAAACAAATAATATAGAGGGACAGAAAATAAAAAGTAATGAAATACTGTAAATAAAATAAAATAAAGTCATAATGTAAATCATAAAAGTAAAAAATCATTCCATAACAAACTGGGTATCTTCTACTTCGCCACTTGGAGAAGTGAATGATGGTCTACCACCAATTCCAGAGTTGAAGCTAGGTCTGCTTAATCTCCGCTTCAATTCTTGAGGTGTCAATAAATCATTTAACGAATCAGGTAAAAAGTCAATTTCCTCAGTTGGTTCTTCTTCTTCAATTATTGCTTCTTCATTTTCTTGTGACATAACCAGCTTATTAGTGGTATATGATCCTAATACAGAAGATGATGCGGTTTGTTGTTGTTGATTACTGGGATAACCATTTTGAAAGATTTTGTAAGATGAACCAAATTGTGTAGCTGAACTACTTAACCCATTGACCAAATCAGATACAGTCATCACACTGCTATTGAAAGACCCTTTTTGGCTGTCACTGGTACTAGAATGGTCATTCAAGTCATCATCAGAATCAACAATTGCATTGTCATTCTTGGTTGTTGCAGTTGAAGGAACTGTTCCATTTAAACTAAGTGAATTCATACCATTAGAAAAATTATAATAGGTACTAGCTGTAGAACCATTACCACCAAATGAAGAAGGTCTAGTAGGAGTAATTGAGCCATTTTTTGTAAAAGAATTAATATAATTAACTGGAGTTGAAGCAGTAGCTGAAGATGTATTTGAATTAGAACTAATATTTGGGTTTGGGTTTGAAAATGATAATCTCTGGTATGATGAACCAGACAGGCTTCTTAAAAATCTATATTGTTGAGCTTGAGGTTGTGATTGGGTATCTTGATGTTGCGATTGAGATTGTAGTTGCTCATAAAAAGAGCCATTTGGAGACGATTTATTAGTTGGAGTTGATGACCAAATTGAATTACCGCCATAAGGAGATGTTGAATTAATATTACTCTGTGTATTGTTTACAATATTGGTATTAATTGAGATTGGAATTCCTGATGATTGATTGTTGTTTGTTGCTGACATGAATAATCTTGCTTGAACGTTTGTCGGAGTGGTTGAAAAGCTGTTATTATTATTATTATTATTATCATAAGAGCTAGATAATGAAGCATATGATCCAAATGGTGATTTATAAGAATTAATAGTAACAGGTTCAGTACCACTAAAAGAATGTCTAGAAGATCTTGAATTACCAACCAAAGAGTAATTACCATTTTGTTGTTGTGATTGAGGCTGAGATTGAGTTTGATGTTGATGTTGATGTTGATGTTGTTGATAAGCTTGTTGCAATGATTTAGGATTAACTCTTCTACCATCAGGTAAAATATGAGCCAAAGCACATCTAACTCCAAATTTACAATTTCCTTTTTGAAAATATTTACAAGGTTGTGAATCCGATGTTAAATCAGTAGCATGAGAGAAAGGGCAAGAACCACCAGCTTGACAAGCACCTTGTCTAAAAAATTTACATGGGACATGGGATAAATCTATTAAAGATAATTGTTAAGTTAGTATAAAAAGAAATTTAGAAATAATATTAGACATTCCTGTATTAATTGAATCAAATGGTCCATCCTGTACGAGTACTTTTTAATAGTTTTTTCACTTTACATAGTGTCTAGTCTATCTCTTCAACATGAATTAAACATTAGGAGGGAATATCTTTATAATAATGTGATTTAATTGAATACATACTTTTACTTGAAGGGGATTTTGTTAAGTCACCTGACTTTGAATGCGAATGTCCCATAGGCTTTGACAGGTCTAATCTATTGCTTGAGTTGCCACTGGAATTTGAAATAGTGGAAGATTGTCTAGGATTCTGAGCAATCATAGAAGCGGAGGTGGTCGTTGGTTGTTGATGATTGTTGTAGTTTGAAGTAAAATAGGCGGATCTGTCCATCATAGGTTCTGTGATAGTGTAAGACCCGTTCATGGTAAGTTGAGACAGTGAAGGGGAGAGCAGTAGATGGCGGTATAGGGGATGATTTTGTATCTGATTGAAGAAGAGTATGTGATAATAAAATAGGAAAATATTGAAGTAGAGAGGATTAGAAGAAATTATGATAAGGAAGGAAGTAGGGGTATGGAGAAGGAGAAGAGAGAAAAAGGGAAACAACAAGTATTGCTGATAAGGCACGGCCGTCTCCTAAGTCTCAGTAGAGTACAATAAACAATAGGGCCACACTACAGCCAATTGTGAACCAGTGTCACCAGTCACCAGTGTGGGTTCTAATACTAGTCCCAGTTCTAATAGGCTATCACTTGTAGAAGTAAAAGGACATATATTGAATCATAGATAGTGGTATATTCTGTTAGAATACTCTTAGCTATTTTGGCGATTTAGCTGGATTAGATTGTTTAGGTGATTACTCTATAAACAATAGAAATAAATTTCCTCCGATAAAGATAAGGCTTCAAAACTCGAAACACCGCCACCACCACTACTTTTTCTACCACCCCTTTCCTTCTGTTATGTTACTGATGGAGATGAGCTCATCACTTGATAACTTAAATCAGTTTAGTTTAGTTTTATTTATATGATTCATGACTCACTTCACTCTTTGTATACTACTTTTCTTCCTGTAATCGGCCAACTTTGTCTTCCGTATAGCCGCTCTTACGTAATTGACATCTTATCTCTTCACTTGCTAGTTGATACTATATAGTATAGTATAGTATATGCCAAACTAACTGAGTACGATGGATAGGTGTACGAATATATATAATTATCAGTATGTTAGGAATTAGCCTAATCGAACTTCAAATTAGTTTAATTCACTAATGTTAATTTATTAAGCCCCCGTGTATTATTGTTTATGTAATCAGAAGTAAATTAAATTAAATTAAATTAAATTAACTATAGCCAAATAGAATTTTTTTAGTTGAACAAACCAATGAATAGTACAAGAAATTCACAGATCATCCAAATTATCCACAATTTCATATCCAGTACTTCACCTATTACCTATTTTAAATAGATTAACTGGAATAAACAACAAACAAAACAGTGGGCCAAATCCGGAAACAGATGACGCATAGCCTGCAGATCCTCGAAAAGCCGCTAATAAAGCAATTTCGCGGTGCTTTCAAATAAGAATTAAAGTATTGATTTATCAAGTCTTCGTTAAATCATATTATTCATTAGTATACAATATTCAATAGTTTAATACATTTCACATTTCTTTTACAATTCTACAATTCAAACAAGCTTCAATCAGTTTATGTAACATTTTCTTGTTTACTGATATATAGATCTTACATCTCTAATTTATTAAATTTAATAAATTCCATATATATATATGATGTAACATTTTCTAAACAACACATTAATAAACTAAACTAAACTAAACTAAACTCCAATTACTACTAGGTAGTGCATACCCCAGAAGGCACTTTAACCACTTCTCTCTTTCTTTACTTAGATCTCATCGCGTCGATCGTTCTCATCTTGCTATAAAAAAGTCCTCCTCCGGCTTTCCACTGCATTTCCATAACGCGCACTATTAATTTCACCAACTTGTAATATTAATATAATTATAATTGTGATTGATAGGATTGAATTTAGTTTGTTTGAATAATATGAAACCTATCAAAAAAGAAAATACTCCATCTTTCGGGATTAAAAAAAACTATTCCTTTCTATTTTGTGTTTGTTTTTGCTTTTGCTTTACTTATATAGTTATTATATGTTATATCACATTATTATAATATTAAGATCCTTTTCATCCAATAAATCTTTAATTTTATCCTTACATTTAATAGTTTGACTCAATTATGGTCGATCGATCTCAAATTGAACGAGATCTTTGAAATTGTATCTACATGAATCATTATATACTGCCGTGCAGTTTACTACAATTACTGTGAAAATTTTTGAAATGTTAATAAAAATATGAAATAGATTTGTTTTTTTTTTTCAAAAGAAAAGTTATTTATCTATGTTACATTAATCTACCCAGTTTCCAAATCAAATCAGCAAACATAATAAATTATCTTAAATTCATCCATTGGGCTAAATAATTGTATTGTTTAGAATACAAGAAAAAAAGATGTTCACAGCACATATCCATATATCTATAGTTCATTCATATATAAGATTGTTGATTGATTGATTGATTGATTGAATAGATCAATAAAAATTTCAGGTCAGATGAGAGTCATAAATAATTAGCGCTTTAATTTTTTTTTTTGCGTAATCATGTATATGTAAGTTTCTATAGTATATATGTATATGTGTATGTATATGTAAGTTTAGAGTGAAAACCCGGATTAATTCGTATTATAATTATAGCTTTTAATTTTACATTAATTTAATATAAACTATTGAAGTGGCTGATGGCTGACGCACGAAAGATGCCATAAACAACATTTGACAATTGGCGTATGACCAATCCGACTATCTATAAGATTATAACCAAATGGAACACTTTGTTTTCAAATTTCAACCCATATATCAGATAATTCCGTACCTAGTTGTATTTACATGTGTACCTGTGTACCTCGTTCAATGTTTAATGTTTAATGCGTACCTCAGTATGAATATGCTGTACCTTGATGAAGAAAATCCAACTGTAATGATTTTATTGATTTGTAACAACAACCGAAAACTGCGAATTAAACTATTCATCTACTCATCTTTCGTTTGCAAAAGAAAATTCTAAAAACAAAAAAAAAAGAGAATTCTTCAAAGTAAATGACATTTCAATTATTTTTGTGTGAAATTAAATTTTATGCTAATTAGATAATGGATAATGGATAATGGATAATGGATAATGTACTTTTAAATAATAAAAGTATAGAAAACTATATAGAATATTCCTTTGTTTATTTTTTGTTTAATTCTTGTTTATTTTTTTTTTTTTTTGATGCTAAAACAAATAATATAATTATTATGGAGCCAGTGAAAACTTCTCTTGATGAAACAAAGATGCCCATGCCCTTGTGTCATTCCCCATGGCATGCCACACCACGTATTGAATCTTCGGTAGCTCGCCTTGAAAAGTTATATTTAGCCTTTAAATTCATATATATGGATTATCAATTGATCTCCTCTATATAACTAAGAATAAAGAAAACGTCTAGCTTATATTGTACAGAGTAAAGATTAAAGATTAAAATTATATTGTTCTTTGATAATATATTAGATCAGGACTATATCTAGTTTGGTTGAGATATTATTAATGTATAAAGTGCATCATGTAGTTATCGTCAGTATAATAATTTATTAGATTGAAATTGAATAATTAATAAATTTAAAATAAAGATTTTATTATATCCAGCTTGTCTGGACAAAACATGATCTTCTGATATTTCCCAATCCAGACATATGCTTGACTGCACCTAGCACTGGAGTGCTGGTCGATCGACGAAAAATAGAACTTAAGCGTCGATAGGACATCCCGTGGTTAATGCAGGCTGCAGGTAATGGATTAACAAATCTATTATTGCTTAAAAAATACCACAAGAGCGAGGATTACTCTCATTTATGTGCATTACCCCTGAAGATATCCTGGTAAGAGAAGTGTCGTAGGTAGCGACGGGATCCCGCGGGGGGCTTTGTACTATTGTGCAATTGACTTGTTGTGGGTACTTTACTCAATTAGAATATGCAATAATCTTGAACTGGAATAAATAAATAGTACCATTAGTTGAGTGAGAGTACGTCAAATCTGACTTTTGTCCATATAGATCATGAAATCATTGCAAAAGATCTGTTGTGGTCGTACTTGTTGTACTTGCTGTTGTAATTGTTGTCGCTGTTGGTTAAATCATTGCATAGGGATGAAGTAAAATGAAACTGCGTTGTTTAGTAGTTTAAACGAACTATCATCTGTCTTAAAATATTACTATATCAATATCAAGTCGATGCTGGGCGTCAATTTAACGAACTTAATCAGTTTATTATTGCTTTCTATCAATAGGAAAATAATGAAATAAAGTGAAAGAGTAAAAAATCGAAAAAAAAAAAAAAAAACACTGATTCAAGTTAGTTACAACATAAGAAAATACTATATTGAACTAAATAAATTAAAACTGATACTTTGAAATATAAGAACTTGGAGTGTAAAACCAAGCTTCTCAAAGCTAAAGAAAAAAAGCTTGAATAAGATTAAACCAAAGTTATAAACCACCTGTTTTTTGCTTGACTAATTTACTGGTTTGACCATTCCTTGATCATACAAAGCCCAATTTCTAAACCTTTTGCGAGACCTAAAGTCTAGTTCATTCTCGTGTCCCTAACGACTACGAATTAAATCAATTCTGTTCTCTGTTCCTTTTGGATATAACGACCAAATCGAAATCGAAAACAAGTTATTCGATCATGTCATTTCTTCATATCTAAAACCCAAACCCAAAACGTAAGCCTGAGTCGTCAACGTTGACTGTTCTTTATAGGCGGAGGTTATCTTCTTTCAAGTCACCACCCCCATTTACCAACATTTACCAAGGAAATAACAAGGCGCCGCCTGGGATGTCTAGGGGGAAGAGAACAGGGGGACTGGGGGAGGAGACCAGGGGACCAGGGGACCAGGGGACTAAGGGACCAGGGGAAGCAATGACGATCCTGCAGTTTATTGAGTAGATGGCCCGGCAACCCCGGTCCACAATTGCCGCGATCAAAACCTTAGCGGCTCGCTGGAGATGCACCTGCGCATGCCTTACCGCCGCATGGTCCACCCAATTAATTTCATCGATACTTGATGTGACGTGAGTGAGCCTGTATGTTTTTCCACTTTTGAGAGCTATATAAACATTCTGTTTCCCACTTTTCTATCCCGGACACTTTCGATTTTCATAGTCAGCATATTTGAGAACATCATCTGTTTGCCTAATTCGACCGTTCTTACCTTTGGTTGTTTTTCCAACTCTTCTTTATAAAATCATATTTTGGCACCAAACCGCTCTTCTCTTCTCTTCTCTTCTCTTCTCTTCTACTCTCTGCTGCTCTTTTCTTTACAACTTATACTCATAGACAGTAAGAACAAAATAGTGTTTTTTCCTACTTCTTATACTTCTTTAAAAGATTACTTCAAAAACAAATCGAATTCATTATTAAACATCGAATACTGCTAGATTTGTATGCTGTTACCGCTACCTTTGTTTCAGTTATTTCTTTCTCTATAGATAATTCATTACATCTTAAAATTCGGTCACAAAATAGATCCATTCAACTCACTTCAAGAAATTCAATAAAATTCAATCTTTTAGAATTTGCCATCTTGTTTTTCTCTTTCAATTATTATGGACTCATCCTCCAATCAAGATTATAACGATTACTCTAATTATTTACATTACCAGAATAATAAATCATATAACTATAAACAAAATTTATCTTCTTCAAGTAAGAATAACGCAAACTCTGAAATGCTTCATCAACAGATTCCTCAACAGCCACAATTTTATCTCAAACCTCTAGACCATAACGTTCCAAGTATGCAACAATCATACTATCCTCCTCTATTATCACAACCAGGTCTAGGAAGTCATGATACTTTACATAATTATGGTAATACCTCTTTTTCAAATAACCAACAACATCAAGATTATTATCAACAGCAGCAGCAGCAACAACAACAACCACAACATCATCAATTTTTGCAACCTCAACAACATTCTCCTCAACAACAATTAGGTGCAATTAGTTATAGTCATTTGAAAAGCAATAATTATGTTATGGGAATGTATCCAACTTCATCAGATTCCAACGCTTCTACTACTAGTAATCATTATACAAGCTTACCAACACCGAATCAATCATTAGTTAAGAGTGTTCCAACTTCAATGTATTCTTATGCAGCTGTCTCTGATTCTGCCAAATCTACACCTCTGATTCAACCTAACTCTGAATTTCCGAATTATCAAGCTCAACAACAGCAACCACAACAGGCGAATGGATACCAATCTTACATGAAACATCCTCTTTATTACTCTTCAACTGGTAACCAGAATTCTACTACTACTGCTGTCGAAAGTGGGGTCAAATTACCTTCTTTACCAACAATGTTAGATACTCAATCGAGTTTAATTCAACATTCTAATCCATACATATCCTCACCAACTTTTCAACAAAAGAGAAGGTACACAGTTCCAGATCCAACTGGAAAAGTATCTCCAATTGATACATCTAATCCTGCTGGCGTTGTTAAAAGAAATAGACGTTGCTCAATTTGTAATAAAGTTTTCAATAGGCCTTCAGGTTTAAAAATTCATATGCATACTCATACTGGTGAAAAACCATTCAAATGTGAATGGAAAGATTGTGGGAAAATGTTTTCAGTTAGATCTAATATGATACGGCATTTAAAGATTCATATGAGAAAACAAGATCAACATGAAAAGAAATTTTTACCTCCTCAATTATAAACTTCACATTATAACATATTTTTTTCCATTCTTGCTTCCTATGATGATTTCACCATGTTATGATATATTTACCACACGTTCTTTTTTTATAAAACTATTTATATCCAATTCTATCCACCCCATTACCCTTCTCACTAATTGATTCTATTTCATAGGTTGTCATTGTATAAGTTTATCTTTTGCAACTTTGTTTATATCATTTTTACTTATGTTGAACTTACTAAATTCATTAGTTACTTCAAAATACATACACACATACACATATACACACCTATATGTATATTTATCCAATATCTATATCCTTCTTTTATCTTGTTTGCTCTACCTAATATTTTTTTTTGATATTTCTATTTTGTTTTGATTTTGTTTTGTTATCACCCTGGTTTTTCATTTTTAATTGTTTTTTTTCTCTCTCCCTATTTGTTTTTTGTGTTTTTATGCTTTCTTGATTCATATCATAGTCTTTTTGCTTTCTCTTGTTTTTATTATTGCGTTTGTATTTTTCATGTATGTTTTGTTCGTTTGCTTTATCCTCTATTTTACCACTTCCAACCACTTTCCAACAATGCTTATTATTAGTTTGTCTTTGACTTTCTATTGTATACTTTGTTTGCTTAAGTCCTTCGTTTAATAAATTAATAGTTAATATCCTCCTTCTTTATATAAAAAAATTACTTCAACTAATTGGAAATAATGAAATTAAATTATTTTAATTTTCTCACTCAAACGATATGAAATAGAATACTATGTGTCTTACTATATTTGGTGATTAGCTCATTGCTCTCCAAAATAATATACTAATGTTTCAGTTAAATTGAAAAACTAATGATTATTTTTCTGTATTCACCGATGAAGTCAAAATTTATTCATCTACAAAATTTGAAACAAAACAACTTTTTTCAGTTTAATAAGAGAATAGTAGTATTTACCTAAATCATAACTAACTGTTATTTAATTCATTATTTGATTTTCTATCTTACATGAAAAAAAAGCCGATCTGGGACTGAACTGTAGATCGTTTGAATATCCATCACATCCATCTTATATATTGATGGACAAGATTAGTAATGAATAATTTTTTTAGAATTAGCTGATCTTATTTGTTGCTAGGTCCGTTGACCATTTGGAAATTTGGAATATTGAATGTATACTATGTATGTGGTTTTGCGGAATTTATCTTTATTTTGAGAGTTGATGAAGTATGCCTTATTATCTCCAGTCTAATTTGTTGAGGCAGTGTGAATTTCAATTAAGGTTAAGTAGGGCAAAAAAAGACTGAAGCTGGCATTTAGATAGTATTTAAATATCATTTTTTTTATTTGATAACTTTACTGGTTCTAGATCAAAAGAAATATGAGTACATCACTACAGCAACAGACACAAGACATTTTGGAGATCTTTTAATCCAAGATTTGTTATATTTTTTTATGTGCAAGGCTTGGAGTCACAAAGCCACGTACTGTTCCTACATTTAAGTAAACCTGAAACATCAAGTCAGGTTGTCTAGTGTTGTAACATGAAACCTGTCAAGGTAGGCTGGTTACAGAAACAACCAGATAAATGAAGTAAAACACCCATATATCTTAAGGGGTTAGATAGATTAAACAAACTAAAGATTTAATAAATCACAAATTTGTAAGTACCCCTCTAATATTTTGACAATGCAACCACAAGCCTTTCAAGCTTTTCATATACAGCCACCAACAATGGCAATAGTCAAAAAAATAAAAAAAAAACGACTTCTCAAACCCAGGAGGTATTTATCGATTGGAGTGATATTCTAGAAATGGGAATCAGAGCTCAAAAAATAAAATCAGGAACCAAAGTAAGGGACAGGTTCAGAGTCAGGGTCAGGTACCAGGAACCATCGAAAATATTTGTGTTAGTTTTTTGTAAAATAAGAATGAACTTCTTCTTTTTTATAAGAAACTCATCAATTAAAGTAAAAAACTGACACCTTTATTGAATTTTCTCCTCTGTTCTCCGCAGAAAATAAGAATTGATTTTCAATTTTGCAATTAACAAATATGGTATCATTGCTTTCAGTAACGTAATAATGTACTATTGTTGCACGATCCAGATATTCTTTATCCAGCCTTGAAAAAAGACAATTCTAAATTGCACTTTTATCCGAATCTAGTAATAAGGAAGCAAAATGGCTTACACAACATGATGTCCAAAAACAACTAATCGTGTATATGGTTTTGGTTTTCTTTTAAATTGCTTAAAGTGTTAAACATCCTTTTAATGCCATGCTTGGAATTAACTGGGATATATATCTAGTCTTTCAATTAATCTCTTCAAAGTTGGAAAGCAATAGCTGCTCCTTTGATGTTTTCATCTAACTTGTCAGAAGATTAATGTTGGTACGAAACGTCTACCAAGTAAATATGCCATTCTATTTTTGTAACAAAACTAAACAAACATATGAATAAACAAATAAACAAAAAGCGAATAAAAATAGGAAGCTTTGCTGAGATGACATACATCGAAATGAGCCCACCCAATGTATGTTTGAATAATAAATTTAACATGAAAATTCAGTGTTCTAGAGTCAGCTGGAGAGGATAAGGAGTGTTATAAAATTGATGTTTGATGGAAAACGTAAATATTTAATTCATTAAAGTTACGCAAGCAAAACAATTGCTTTCATCTATGTTAATTCAATTTGGGTATTATTATTGTAACCAAAAGTCTCGAATTGAAGGGTTATTAAGGTTATGCCATGGTGATAAATAAGCTATAATTGGGTTGATCAAATAGAAATAAGGATTCTAAACTTGATCAAGAAAAGAAGTTGGGGGTGGGCGCTTCATTCTTCATCAAATGTTGTTGTTGTTTTAATGTGGTGGTGCGCCAACTTGAATTCAAACTGAAATCACGTAATAAGAAAATTTGTGATCCAGCTATAGTAATAATTCCATATTTAACTATAACTTCTGTGAGATTTAGTTTTTAATCTAAGTCTAGGAAGATTATATTTGTAAGTCTGCATACTATGCATCACTTGAAGTCGGATCGCCTTGCTAAAAGGTGACAGATTTACCACCTCATATATTTTTACTTCTTGTTATCTAAAAAAAGCTTTAAAAATGAATAAGCTAATGAATAAATATCATTTTACCAGAGTAATTAGTTTTACTGAAATATTACAAAAACTCAGGGAAAATGAAAGCAAGTTTAAATTTAGGCTGATCCAGAATCTATATGATTCCCTTTAACGCTTTAAATCTCGAGCTCCACTAACTGATGAGTATTATGATGATGATTATAACAAATTAAATCATTTTGTATGGTTAAAATGGATTTAAAATGTATTGCACTTCATATATATGGAATTACGAAACTCTGATAATCCGATCATCCAGTGCAAACTTTACATTATAACACTCATTTGGACCCTCTTCTATATAAAAAAATGGCTGATAGTTGATAGTAAGATGAATCAAGCCAATAGAAGGCAGTCCAAAAGAATAAACAAATAAAAAAAAGGTACAAACAAAGAAAACATTGAAACTAGTAAGTGAACACTGAAATAATAAATTTATGATCTAAACTCAATGTTATGATTTACATATATGTGTAAGTATTTAGATCTAAATGACACCCACGTCTTCAAATCCTAAAAAAAAGCACACAATTTAAAAGCAAAGCAAGCTTGCTTAAAAGAACAAAACAACTCGGATCGGCAGTATAGTTGGTGGATCATGTCGTATATCATGTATTTATCCAGAATCAGCATCAAAAGATCGTCCAAGTAAACAGAAGCATTCTACTGCTTACGATAAATTCATCTAAAATTCAATATGTATTAGAAAGAGACACGTTAATAAGCTAAATTTGGTAGCTCAGATCTGTTCTATTCCACAAATGGAGCTATTTGGCAAGCTGACAAAGAAGGTATTGTTTGTCGTTTCTGATGTCATGGCGGCGCTTCGGTCGACAGCCGACAGCCGATGCGCGGCGCTGAGGAGCGCACACAAAAGTCACGTGACAAGATGATCAGGTACCACGCCCGCCGCTCACCCGGCCAGAAGGTGCGCCAATCAAAGCTGGGTAAAAGTTTTGCTCCACCAGGCTCGCCGCCACAAGACCAGGGCTAAAATGGACTGGATTTTCCGCCGAGCGATCGTCTGTAACTGCCAGCTTATTTCCCAGGAAGTACAAAAATTACAGGCTCTAGTTTTGCAAGGCTGGAGAGTACCGACTCCGAGTCCGAGATATGAAAAAACGGGAAGGTGTAGATCACGATTTCCTCCTATATCTATATCTATATATGTATATATATGTATGTATTATTTAAACCATACTTGGTCCTTAGGTCCCAGGTCTTAGAAAGGTACCCTAATATTTCCAAGATAACTTTAACCCAGACACAAACGAAATTACTTGAAACAATTGCTGCTGCAGCCTTTAAAGAATCAATAGTAGAAAAAGGTATAGGACTTAACTAAATTAAGCGACTGCATTAATAACCTCCTCTTATCAGGACATGAAACTCCTAGAGTGTTTTTTATAGAATTTCAATCCGCGATTCTGGTTAGATTCACCACTCTTAAGCTTCCTTCTTTAATAAATGATTCCACTTTACCTACGAAAACATATAATCCTTTAACTTTATCCGAGTGTGAGTAGATGGTGGATATATCTAGTGACGTCAATGCCTGTGCGAGAAATTTAATTTTCTTTCACCTATTCAAAAGAAAAAAATGATCTCTAATGATTTTTTGGACCAATGAAACTATTTCTATACAGATAATACTATTTAACACAAAATACAAAATACAGTAATTATAATTTCTTTCTACTATTTTTGCTGGTTTAGTTATAATTGACAGCATAAATAGGCTCAACCAGATCCTCTTTGGGAACATTAACACATTAATCTTAAGGAAAAGGAAAATAACGTTATATGAGTATTATTTGAACCGAAAAAGAAAATAGCACATATATATAGCTAACCTATACAACCAGACTTTCTTTCTCTATATTTCAACTCACAATATACGGTAAAAATGGAGCCTGCCATATTAACTAATGCCAGTTTACATAAAACTGATCAAATTTAAAAGATATAAAATTTGATCTCATTAGTATTGCTAAAGTCTATAAGAAAATTATATTATTAACACCTCCATATATTTTCTTTTCTTAATGGAAAAGCATATTTGGCATACTTGCTAAATATATTGTTCAGTGGCTAGGAATAGTATGTATTTCTGTTTTTGAAAATTATAAAGATATCTTAACAACTTTAATCAGAATATACCAACTTTTCAATGATTAAACGGTGTCATACTTGATTAGATGACATTTGAAACTATGATATTCAGAGAATTGAAGTTGAGTCTGCAAATTAATAATTATTCAATCAATCAATTTAATTGGGAAATAATCTAAATCATATACTCTAACACCAGCTTTTAAGTAAAACTTATTGTAAGAGCTGATTATCAAAAATAGGAAAGTTTAAAAATTGTAGACCTATTTTATCCATAAATTATAAATTACGCATTATATAATTGATTCTAGGTTTTAAGGTGATCAGTCTCATTAAAATTCTCCACAGGTCCTGAATCATAAAATGATCTAGTAACAGTATTACCAGCTTTATTTCATCAACAGGTACTTAAATAAATATACTTTATTATATAAATTTTATTTCACAATAGGTAGTCCTATAGCCACTTGATAATTATTATATATTCAATATCTTCAATGATTTTAATTAACTTCTCAAGTGGAAATATCCAGTATTAGTTTACCAAATATTATCTAGTGGGTTCAGATCCTTAATATATATATATAGGACCATTTTAATATTGAATAGATAAATGAGACTAGGTAACAAGGTAAGGTATGTGATAGTGAGTTTTTAACAATTGCTTCAAATAAATTTCTTTTGATATTCAACATCCATTAGGTTTTCAAAACTATAACAGATATATTTTAATTAAAACCTAAGAACAGTTATAAATTTGGCATTTAAAATATTCTAAATGAATGAAAAAATAAATCTTTTGAGTTGTCCAAAATTTTGTTCCAATGTTGTAAATTTGCAACATGTTCACTGATATATCTTTTGGGTTTAAGCTAAAAACAGGCTTTCTCCGGTTTCTTATAATTTTAATAAATGATTGAGATAATAAAAAGACATCATTAGGTATACATATATATATGGTTTGAAAGCTCTGACTGGTAGGGTGTGGTGGCTAAATACATTATATTTGCCTACAATGATATGATAGCATTATGTATTATATTTCATTTGTTTTGCCATACATTGATTCACAGTGAATTATATGCTGAATTGTCTTTATAAGTAAACAAATGACAACTGAATAATAATAAAATTGAGTTCTTGTGGTCAAGCTTGTAATTGTGGAATTTTCGAACATAGAAAGTGCAGTGGGCGTAATTTTTACTGAGGGCCAAGATCGAACTTATTGATGAATTTCCAAGAGCATAAAACTTCGTCTCAATTATAAACCAATTATAAACGATTATCCAAACAAATATTAAACAAATCCAAAGTGATTAATCACAAAATTTCAAATGCAAAATATACCATACTTGATTAGAGAAACAAAAGCTTGAGAAAATAGCAGGAAATATAATCCTTTTAAAAGGTCGAAATAATAAATAAATAATAAGTTTCATCATGAAAGTCTGATTTCCATCTACAAAGTTTAATCAACTCACTTATAACACTTAGTGAATTATTCACTGAATATAACATTATACAAAGGTCAAGAAAAAGTTTATCAGCAATAGAAGTTGGTAGTAAGTTGATTATTTAGATCAAAAACAAATCAATTAATGAAGATATGACAAATTCTAGGCTGCTTTTTTTGAAGAGAATACTTCTTTTGAAGCCAGATGATTAACAAATCGATTGATGATTTAAATGTAATTACTACCTAATTGACCTGGCTGATTATTACTGTAATCTTTGCTACTATTTAACATTTTCAAATTCTATTGAATAAATAGTAGCTGAGAGTATTTGAAAATGTAGTTTTTTGTCTTTAAATGATTTGAAAAAATAAAGCAACTGGGGTTTCTAATTATTATCATATAGTATTCCTTTATGATATAATATTGTCGAACTGAGACTTAAAACTGTAATTTTATTGTTCTGTTAATAGTGAGTAATATTCTAAATTTCAACTGAAAAAAAACTGATAAAGAAGTTGTATCACGTTAGATTTTCTTGAACAAAAAGTCAGACTGTACAAGAAGCTATGACATCAATGAAAACTAATAGAAAGGAGGGATATATCAATCTCAAGTTCTTTATCTAGATCAGCTTTAAATAAAAATAGAATAAAGATATTATTTGAATCATGGAATTATGATTCAAGATTCAGGTTTTAGAGATCTAAGGAATTTTAGGGAGCAAGTGTTCTATTTTTTGGTTCATGAGTCAAGTAATCAATATTGAATAAAAAATTCTCTTGATTTGCAACCATTTAATTTTCATAAACAATCAGTATATTCAAGTAGTACATCTTTCAAGTGGAAAATTAAGTTCGTTCAAAAATTTGAACAAAACTACAAAATCAACTGAAATTAAGCGAGACTTGCATGAAATGTTAGTTTAGAGTTATTGGCAGCAGTACATATGGCTTTATGATCCATAACAATTAATTTTGGAAGCAACAGGAAAAAAGAACAATTGGCGTTTCACAAATAAAGATATCAAAAGAAAAGCCGAAATTCCTTATCAGAACTATATTTTTATCTTATACGTGGGCGAACAGGAAAATACGTTCTAAAAAACAGGCCGTGTTTCCTGCCCTACGACAGCTACCGCCGGCGCCGTGTGGTTAAGAAAATACAGGACCTGAACGTGCCAGCGCGGCCCCCTCATTAGCTGGATCGGCAACCCAGAAATTCCGCTTCAGGGGCCCAGGGGCAGCAAATTATTATAGTGCAAATATAGCCTGCAGAGCCGCCGCTGCGGCTTGTGGAATGCATCTGACTGCAAGAAAGAAAAGTCGATAGACGCACTCCATTATTATTACTTCACCAAGTTTTTGTCATTTTCACTTGAAAAATCAATAGAGATTGAAGCAACAGTAATTAGGTTCACCCACTGAATTCATATAATTAAATGACTACAAAACGTTTTATAGTTCTCTGCTCTATACAATACTAGTAATTAAAATAAATGCAAGTGAAATAGTTGAACTGGTCAGAATTTGAACTTGCCAGTTGTTATTTTTTAAAAACAATAGGAAGAAAGTTACCGTTGTAGTGATTACCGGTCATTGACATATATTACATGCCGTAATCTTTGATATAGCATCTTTATTTCAGTCATATACTATAACTGAATCATTGCAGTAACGTAATGGATTACAAGTATATATATTTATTTAAGCATGGGCAGGAAATATGTATATATGCAAATAAATAAGTCTTATAGACGAAATTATGAACTTTTTAAAATAACACTATAAAACTAGAAAAAACCCAAAATTGAAAATAAAAGAAAAAAAACGAATATCGTTTGGAAAATTAAGAAAAAGTGGTAACATCATAGGTATGGGTGAGTTAATATGCCCAACCATATAAAAAGTAAATAAAATCAAAATGTATGAGATATGTATGTATTAAATAATTTAAAAAATATCATAGAAAATCTCATAAAGCAAAGGCAGAATTAGAAGTACAAACTGCATGCAAGGAAATAAGAAAAGGATTAATAGACTAATCTTGAACAAAACATCCACCATTAAAAAATGAGTGGCATGAAAAAACATATTATCAACAAAATTTATTGAACAGAGACTGTGACAGAATAAGCAAAAAAAGATAATGTAATGGATCTTTTGATATTAAATTGAAATGAGATTACATTAATAAAGCTAAAACAGCAGCACCTAGAGCACCTGCACCAATGAAGTTAACTGCTTGAGAATTGGCACCAGCTTCATAAGTAGAGACACCAACTGAAGTACAGTCAACGCCGTTACATGACGAAGTAGAAACTGAACCCGAGGTGGCAACAGTGACTAAAGTGGAAGCAGTCTTACATTCACCAGCGACCATAGAACCATGAGCACAAACAGCTGTACCTAAGACAGAAGATTCAGTTGTAGGAACAGCTGCTGAAGTGGAAACAGCAGCACCAGGAACAGATGCAACAATGATAGAAGCACCAGTGGTAGCTGGAGTAGTAGTTTCAGCTGGAGTAGCAGTAGAAGAAACTTCAACTGGAGTAGCAGTAGTGGCCACTTCACTAGCTGGAGTGGCAGTAGTAGAAACTTCAATTGGAGCAGAGGTGGTGGTTTCTTTACCGGATTCTGGACAGTAAGTTGTGTAAGCAGTAGTGACACCACCAACAACAGTGGTGACAACGGTAGTTGAACCAGTAGTCGCTTCGGTAGAAGAAGTAACTTCAGTAGCAGCAGCAGAAGATTCAGAGCTCACATCTTTGACTGGAGTTGAAGTAGTAGCAGGAGAAGTAGCAGGAGAAGTAGCAGTTTCTTTACCTGATTCTGGGCAATAAGTTGTATAAGCAGTGGTAACACCACCAACAACGGTTGTCACAACTGTAGTTGAACCAGTAGTTGCAACAGCACTAGAAGTAGTAGCTTCAGTGATTTCTTTAGCAGCAGCAGAGGATTCACTAGTGACATCAGTTGTTTCAGCAGTAGTAGATTGAGTAGAGGCGGCAGTGGTAGCTTTAGCAGTAGTAGTAGCTGGAGTTGTGGTGGCAGCAGTAGTAGTTTCAACTGAAGATTCGGTGGCAGTACCCGCTTGAATTTGACCATCACCAATTTGTGTGACTAAACCAGCTTGAACTGAAGCTAAAGAAGCTAACACTGAAAATAAGACGGTTGATCTGAATTGCATTTTTGAATATAGGTTTTAAAATTAAGAAATTAAAGAGAGACTTTAGTTAAAAAGGTAAATAGTGAATGACTAGGGTTGAATTGGGCTAAGTAAGCAAGTTATAGGAGAACGAGTAAGTTAGTTAATTGAAAGAGATAAACATTTTGAATGATTGTGTGTTGAAATGGAGGAAATTGAACCTTTTATATGGTTTCACTCAGATCTAAGCGCCTGAAAAGCCTGAAGCTCTGACCAAAAGCGTGTTTTGTTTATTGACGGTCTTTCTCAGTTTCGGCGGGGAATCAGTTTTGCGCCGCTGGGCAGACAAGCCACACACTCAAAAACCAGGCGGGTCTCCTTTGACTCGTTAAAAGTATTGCGGTTTGCCAGTGCAAATAGCGTATCAATAAGGTTCGATTGACCACTTTATTGCAATATTTGTGTCCAATGAGGCCATCGCGTTCTGAGTTTGTTCCTGAATTAAGAGTTTTGATCATATTTAATTAATTAAATTCGTGTCTTGGTGACGTTGGTCTCTTTTTCAATAATTGAGCCTACTTCAAGAACTTAGTCATTACCAGTTAAACTTTTAGAAAGATGAAGATTTAACTTGAAGTAAAAACAATAAAAAGATTGATGTTTACCATAGCACTCTTCTTGTTATTGGAGTTGATGATCATTTCCATATCCATAACACAATAACTTCTCTTGGAAAGTGATTTCCTATTTGAATGAAATTTGAATCAAATCCAGACCTCCTTACAATTGAAACTGAACTAATGAATACTAAGTGAACACCACAGGAGTAATCTCAGTCCAGTTTTAGTCAAAAACTTGTTTCAAGCTTAGTACTAGCGTAGAATGGTGAACGGTGACTTTTGAAGAAGGCGTCGATCGCTCGTTCTCTCTATATTTAGAATTGGGTCGATTCTCAAGAAGTTCTAGAATGCTTTTTCACTCCTACAAAGGTTTATTTGGTATATGGTTGTTGTTGTTCTTATTATGGTTATGGTAAAGGTAAAGGTGATGGCTTTTACTTGATCTCCTTCAACAACCAAAACTATCACTACTGTTAAAAGCAAACTTTATCTTCTATCCTATAATTATCTGTTTTATAAAAATAGCTTCAACCTGGTCGATCTTCACTGCACGCCCTGCCAATTTGTAACAGTTACTTACCAGATGTTCCTGCATTTATCAGTGTCACTCACTTTATATCATTTCTACTATAATAGGAGTGACACATGATTGTTGTCTTTAACCCAAACCCAAACCCAAACCCAAACTCAAACTCAAACTCAAACTCTTAATCCAACAGTAAATTGATTAAACCTTAATCAAAAAGCCTCTCAGACTCACTATATATCTTAGCCTTTCACCTCAAAACAGATTCCAGATCCTAGTACTAATTGATTTTATTTTTATATCTATGAAAAAAATGTAGATTCTAGTTAACCAAGTTCAGTAAAAAGCATCAAAATATACACAGTTCAATATATATATTCTTCAAATGATTTTAAGCTTCTTTAGCAGCATTATTTTGGTTGTAGTTTTTGTTATACTCCTTCTTTGTCTAAATCATTTATTGATGAACATCTTTAAATTTCCCTCGGTTAGAAAATATACCCAAAAGTAATATAGTATATGGTACAGTTTTCAAAATAATAGCAGTAATAAACTACAGATGGGAGATCAAACTTCCAATATAATTTTAGTTACGCTACTGATATTTCATTTGCATAAATTATAAACAATAATATAAAAACATTTTACTCAAAGCTTGTTTTGTGAAGTATAAAAAGAGACAAGAAATCAAAAAAGCAATAACTAAATAATCTTCCGCTTAGTCATTAGTAAGATCTCAAAATAGCATTCAATTCTTCCCTTTTAACACAATTTTCAATTTTGAAACATCCAGCCAATTCATCCAAGTCTTCGAAAGACAAACCTTTGAATAAGTCAGCATATTCATGCTGAGAATACTGAGATAACAACATGTTTCTTAAAACTTTCCCAACATAATCATCAATTGTCCAAATATGAGGGTATAATGCATGCTGATTTTTCTTCGGAATAACATCCTTAAAATGATCGATTACATTATCATAAATTGCTTTATATTCAAGTGAAATATCATTACCCCATCTATCCAAGCCTAACTTTTTCTTTTTAATTAACCAGTCTCCAAAAATTTTATAAAATTTTGAATCTGGATTAACATAAGTTAAACCTTGATATCCAATATCCTTATATAACCATATGGACCAACCAATAGATAAACCATCACCTGATGGATCCCCATGCTTGTAAATTTCTAACTGGTCTTTTAGAAGATGATATCTTGCTTTATTGATTTTTTCAGGATTTGAATCACCTCTAAAAGTTGATGCATAAACAGGACCAAACTCACCATTCCAAACAGGAACATTATTTTGCTTCATATAATCAATTTTTCTGTTAAATTGATGGTTCAGTTTAGCTTTTTGTTCAGCAGATCCAATATAAGTTTCATTTTGTGGGAACCCATAATTAGCATAATCATGGATTGCAAACACCGCATTTGGAAAAGCTTCAGATGGGTCTTTTGGAAATTGTGTAAAATCCATTGCGTAAGTATTAGCATCTAAGAAAAAAATATGATCAGGATCAACTTTTCTGATTTCAGTTTGAAATCTTTGATAAAAATTAACTAATTTTGAATGTATGTTTGTTGCTGGTTCATTCAATGGATTATAACCTGCAACCCACTTATTATCGTTGTAATGTTCTGCAATCTTTATCCATAAGTTAATTATAGCATCTTGAAAAACTTTGAAATCCCAAAACATGGATTTATGTATTGCTGAATCACAATGCCATCCTTGATTCTGACCACCTGGAACTGCATGTAAGTCTAAAATTGTATAAATACCATGTTTAGAACAAGTATCAACAACTGCATCTAATCTTTTAAAACCTTCAGGATTAATCTTGTTTAGATCGTCTTCATCATTGAGAAAATGCCTATAATTGAATGAAATTCTTAAACAATTTAAATCTAGTTGTTCCTTATAAAAGATTGCATCTTTTTCGGTCCAGAAATATTCATAGAATTTATCAAAAAAAAACTTAAATTTTTTAGCTCCTATTTTACTCTCAAGAACTTGTTTATGCTCAGTTTCATGACCTGGATAACCAGTAATAAAGTTCTCCATATTTAAATGACCTCCAGTAGCAGCTCCTTTCAAAACAACAGGCTTTCCATCAGAATCAATTATCTTAGTCCCTTTAACTTTTAAAAATGACGACATAATAAAACTGATAGTATTTTTGTATTTAGCTTGATTATTACTTTTCCTTTTTTTGTACGGTTTTGAAGAATTTATTTAGTTTTGTATCTTTCAAATCCTATATCCTTAATTCTTTTGGCATATATGGGAAAAATTGATAGACTTAAATAGCATACAAAGGGTTTCTATGTTCTTTGTAAGTTCTATATTTACGAGAAATTTAACTCATATCAACGAAATAGGATCTTCAAAAACTTCAGCAAACTAATGAAAAATATTCTTTGATAGAAATTTACGACAAGATAAAAGAAATAATAAAAGACTTAAATTGAAATATACTGACAACAGGAATGTTCAAAGGTTACCCACTGACCTTTCCTCGTAATTATTTTACGGGGTAGATGGGCGGCAATTTCTAATTACGAGATTCTCTATATAGCATTCATTCCAAATTCAATGGCTTAATGAGCATATCATTTTGAGATACTATTTTATGAGAGTTAATGATAATCAAATCTTATAACTATGATGACCATAAGTCAAAATGATTTTACTGTTTATATATATAACACAATTACTATACTACGATTACAAGTCGGTACTGAATTTAAAGCAATAATTCACATTTAATTAAATGGCATAGATTCAAAAAAGAAAGAAAAAACATGTAAATAACTAGTACTATGATAATTCAATCGGATTTCAAAATATTGTTCAACTCTTCTCTTTTCACTACGTTTTCAAACTTAAAACAACCAGCCAACTCATCCAATTCTTCAAATGATAAACCTTCATATAATTCAGCATATTCATGTTGAGCATATTGAGATAATAGCATATCCTTCAAAGTTCTAGTAACATAATCCTCAATTGTCCAGTGATGTGGGTATAAAGCTTTATGATATTTTTCAGGAATAACTTCTTTAAAATGATTGATTACAGGCTGATATATATTTTCTTTAATCTTTGGATCGATATCATTACCCCATCTATCTAATCCAACAGTCTTCTTTTTCAATAACCAGTCTCCAAAAATTTTGTAAAATTTTGAATCTGGATTAACATAAGTTAAACCTTGATATCCAAGGTCTTTGTATAACCAAATAGCCCAACTAATTCGATCACCATCACCTGATGGATCACCATGTTTATAAATGTTCAATTGATCTCTTAAAACATGATATCTAGCTTTATTGGTTTCCTCTGGGTGGGGGTCACCTCTAAAATCATTAGCATAAACAGGACCAAATTCACCATTCCAAACGGGAACATTGTTTCGTTTCATATATTCAACTTTTCTATCGTACTGTTGTTTCAATTTTTGATACTGTTCATCTGAACCAGTATAAATTTCATTCATTGGGAAACCATATTTAGTATAATCATGAATCGAAAAAACTGAGTTTGGAAAAACTTTACCTGGATTTTCAGGAAATTGTCTAAAATCCATTGCATATGTATTTGCATCCAAAAAGAAAATATGAACAGGATCAACTTTTCTAACCTCAGTTTGAAGTCTTTTATAAAAATTAACCAATTTCGAGTGAATATGAACAGAAGGTTCATTCAATGGATTATAACCAGCAACCCATGTATTATCCTTGTAATGCTCAGCTATTTTAACCCATAAGTTGATCATAGCATCTTGAAAAACTTTAAAATCCCAAAACATGGATTTATTAGTACCATTATCTGAATGCCAATCTTGGTTTTGACCACCTGGTGTAGCATGTAAATCTAAAACAGTGTAAATACCATATTTAGAGCATGTATCAATGACGTGATCTAATTTCTTGAATCCTTCTTCTTTGATTTCAAATAAATCACCATCATCATCAACAAAATGTCTATAATTGAAAGGAACTCTTAAACAAGTCAGATTTAAAGTTTCTTTATAGAATTGAGCATCTTTTTCAGTCCAAAAATATTCATAAAACTTCTTGAAAAAAAAATTATATTTTTCAGAGCCAATTTTAGACTCTAAAACTTGCTTATGTTCAGTTTCATGACCTGGATATCCTGTTATAAAATTTTCCATGTTCAAATAGCCACCTAAACAAGTACCTTTCAACACGACCACTTTACCATCACCATCAACAATCTTTGTATCTTGAACTCTTAAGAATGACATAATTAGATATCAATGAATGATTTATATACTTTATTATAGAAGTGAATTAAACTGAATAATGATATTAGAGACTTTCATACTTTAAAAAGTGACATTTGTGGCAGGGAAGAGCATGACTTTATATTTTTATAAACTGGGGAAAACTTAGTTGTCGTAATATACGAATTGTACCATTTACGAGATCTGAACCAGGATACGAGCCGAGTAGAAAAAAAATTGGCACACCTATTACAATGAAGTCTTGCTGTATAAAAATGAAATTAATAGCTATTGGTTGTTATTTTTCTCGCATAGATTAAAGTGCTCGTAAATAGATTAATTAATCAATGATATCAGAAAGCTAATGATATCTCTATAGAGCAAAGTGGTCACAGATGACACGCCACTATAAATGGCAGCTTATCTAATAACAGTTACTCAGCTCAATGAATTTGATTTAAGATTACATAAATCTTATCCAGTGTTGTTTCAATTCAATTGAAGAAATCATGCTCCCATTAAACTTAGTTTCTTAATTTCAATATGTGTTTCGTTCCTTAGCGTACGAAAATGGAAACAGATAAATATTTGTAGTTTACTTGGATTTATAATCAGGATACTACTACATGCTTAAGATAAACGATTACGTCTATCAATTAGAGTAACCCTTTTCTTTGATGTGAAATGTTCAGTTGAATGATTATAAAGAGGAAAACACAGGCTTTGAAACACTAAGTAGTAAACTAAGAAAGAAAAGATTTATTCACAGAACAAACAAAGGTGGAGCTGAAATAGTAAAAGCTCCAAAAAATTAAAAATATATTAAAAGTGTAGATCTCTTGAAAATGTCAGAAAGGTTGCTGGTTGTCAATTAAACTCTTCACATTTGATCTAATGCATCATTATGGTAAAAGAGATATTAAAGAAGAAAATTTTAAAATCAAAGAAAAATAATACAGATTTAGAAATAAGTGGAATACTCAAGAGAAAACAGAGGATAACAAAAGTATAATTTAATACAAATAAAAAGAAAGAGTTAACAAATTTGAAAAGAAAGAACTTAATGGATAACAAATAAATCTAACAAGAATTGAAAGCAAGAAAAACAAGAGAAAACAAAACACATGAAGCAGAAAAAAACAGAAAACGATTCACACATTAGTACAAAAGGATCCCAGCGTTGATCATATATGCAGATGAAAAGACAATAATTCATTATATTACATAATGATACAACCTGATTTTTCATCTTTGGTTTTTCCTGCAGTGTTACCAGCTGCTTGTTGTCCCTTAGGTTTAGCAGTTAAAGCTAATCTGGCAGCTTCAGTAAAAACTTCATTAACACCTCTATTTTTCATAGCTGAACATTCTAAATACCTTAAAGCTCCAATTTGTTTGGCAACTTGTAAACCCTCTTGATATGTAACTAATCTTTTTAGTTGACCATTGTTGTAATATGCAGTAGATCCATTTACCAGTTGTTGACCTTGATCCTTTGGTTCTGATTGAGTAGCATTAGGATTTGGAGAGTCTGCTTCTTCAGTTTGTCTTAAATCTGCTTTTAAAGCAACCAAGATCAGTTTAACTCCGTCACAATGTTCCAAAATTTCACCAACCCATTTATTTTTAACATTTTCTAAAGAATCGATTGAATCAATGGAAAAACCTAATATTATACAGTGAGTATCATTATAAGATAGAGATCTCAATCTATCAAACTCTTCTTGACCTGCAGTATCCCATAATGATAACTGAAGCTGTTGGCCATCTATAAATATATCATGAATATAGTTTTCAAAAACAGTAGGTTCGTAAACTTGTGGGAAGTAACCTCTGGTGAAAACATTTAATAAAGATGTTTTACCACAAGCACCATCACCTAAAATGACAATTTTTCTTTGCACTAGAAGATATAAAATGTGAAGTTAGTATGGAGGGACTATTTTTAGATAATATAAAAAGATATATGAAATCCGATGAGATGAAAAACAACACAATGAACAAATATAAACATTGGGTTCTAAGTTAAATTTCTAACCACAGAAAGAGTAAAACATACCTGGCTTCGCAGTTGTTCCACACAAAGGCATATTAATATAGTATAAATGAGTTTATTCTATGAAGAAGAAGGACTGTAATACGTGTACCTTGGAATGTGAAGTTAATCACGTCTTGTTATTACTATTAACTGGCGATCTGTTTCTCTTGACAAATTCTGTTTCGAGGGAGGCGGGCGTCGGTCGACCCAATCCAGAAACAGAGAAGCGTCGCTCCTGCTTCCGGATCCGGAGATTTCTGCCAGAAAAACATCTGCATCTTTTTCTTTCTATCTTCCAAAACCATAACTAAATACTAAATTTATTGTATCAATCAATCAGTTAATCAATCAATGGCAAAGAAAAATATATCAGAAAATCCCTTGTTTCAAGCGCTCAATTCAAATGGAGACTCAACCAAGAGTTCAAGAATCAGCAAGAGAGGTCAATCTAATAAAAACTCATCATCAAAGTTGTCTTCTTCTCCAAGATTTGGAAATGAAACTCAGAACCAAAACCCCCTTGCTCAACATTTGGGTATTACAACATTACATTTTCTGTCTGAACCTAGAAGAAAAAATAGTCGTTTATTAAAGTCACAGACCTCTTCACAAGCTAATAATACACAGCAAACGAAAGACCCCTTCCAACTATTGACTTCTAAAGCAAATGGAAAATCCAAGTCCAAGTTAGTTAAACAATCAAACAACAAAACTACTTTTTTACCCTCTCAAAAAAACGGCAATCCATTCTCAAATTCAGAAAAGAACAATGATTCTTTAACTTTTTCAATACCCTCAGGACCGTCATCGTTTTCGCCATCTAGTACAATTCATCTTTTAAGGATGAGCAACTTAACTCCACAAGTCACCAAACCTGATATTATTAACATCATGAGTAAATATGGCACTATATTAACCGTTTTACTACACAAAGATCATTTGAGAACTGAATCTGCAATGGCAGAAATCTTTTACTTGGAAAGTTCATCACTAAGCAAAGCAAAGAAAGTGCTGAATGGTCGTAAAGCCGATGGTAGATTATTGAAATTGGACATTGATACCAAAAGTCAAATAATTAGAAATGATCAGGATTGGAGAGAAGTTTTGGAAGATGTCAATTTAAGCCGTAACGCTGAACTGGCTATTAAGCATGCCGAAGAAGCTAGATTAAAAGCTGAATATTCCAGAGCAAGGGTTTCCGGTTTATATGAGAGAATTGAAGGTTCTTGAGTAATATGTTAATTGATTATGTTGCTTCTTTGATTGCTAATAGCCAATCAGATTTGTCAGTTTTTCAAATATTGTTTGTAAATTATTGTTAACTCTTCCTTTTGTTTTCTGTTTTTTTGGTATACCTTATCCCATTTTCATTTTTGGTTAAATCTTCGGTTCAAAGATATATTTACTTATAGTCACTACCCAAGATAAATTGTATTATCTTGATCAGGTGGTAGAGGTACATATGTATTTTGTATACAAGATTCGACATAATTATTCAAAAATAAAGTAAAACAACGCGTAAAAACAAAAAAGCGGTAGTTTAAATGATAACCAGTTATTCAATAATATAGACTTGATTTAAAGTCTATGTTTCAACAGCAGTACTACTAGGCTTGTCAATGATAGACATAATTGATGTTCTCCCAAACAATTTTAATCCCTTCGACTGAGTAGCACTTGTTCTATTGAAAAATTCACCTTTAGCTTGTTCCCATTGTCCAAATGTAACTTTCTCTTCTTCAGGTTTTAAAAAATAACCCAATTTATTTAATTTCTCAGAATTTAAAGTTTCAGGATCAATATACATGT
The DNA here is from genome assembly GCA_003706315.3 of Ambrosiozyma oregonensis (nom. inval.). Lineage (NCBI taxonomy): Eukaryota > Fungi > Ascomycota > Pichiomycetes > Pichiales > Pichiaceae > Ambrosiozyma > Ambrosiozyma oregonensis (nom. inval.). The sequence goes on from PPKY03000039.1 coordinate 90,484, forward strand.
CTAATCTAGGATTAGAGAAATAGATAATTGTACATCTATTAAATCCTGACTGATTAAGTGAAGGTGTAGTTGCCACACGATGTATTGATGATTTGAAATAGCCACCAGTTAAATGCTGTAATGCATCTCCAATATTAACAATAAGCGCATTAGGTGTATGTGAAACAAAGTTCCATTTACCTGTTTCATGGTCTTGAATCTGCAATGATAATATAGGTTGAGATGCAATAAAAGTCAAACCAGATCCATCTGAATGACCCCTCATCCATGTATTGTTAGTTTTAGTGTTGTAGCTCTCGGTAGTTGGGTAATACATGAGTAATCTACCAACCCCATTTCCGGAATTAAAAATATCTCCAGGGATATACCTGAAAAAACTTTGGTATAATGTACCTTCAGGAAGTTCTAATATTAAATCCATCAAATTTAAAACTTTACATAATACAACTAAATGTAAGTATTTGAAATATTGAGAAACATCATTTAAATTCCATTTAACAAATTCTGGATATTCAGTATCAAAAAAAATATCGTCATGTAAAAAATGTCTAAAATTTAAAAATTCAACTTCATCTTGAACACCCTTGACGTATGTCCAATAACCTCTTGGCTTGAACCCTGTTCCTCTAACAACACCTAAGATTCTGTTTTTTTCTTGATCAATTGGATATGATCCTGCTAGATACTTGGTTTTTTCTTCAACTGGCAATTCAAACGAAGACTGAGCAATTGACTTCAAATTGTCAAATTTCTTCTCATCTATGCCATGTCCAACAAGTTTAAAAAATCCATAGTTGGTTAAAGAAGCTTCCAATTGAGAAGCTAATTTTTTTCTAGATTCTAAACCTTCTGGACCTGACTTAAATTGAGACAAATCAATACTTTCTAATTCAATCATATTTTTAACTTTGCTATCAGGTAATGGAGCATCTTTGAAAGGGCGATAGTTGTATTTCTTATTTATTTCTTCCTTTGTAGACATATTTGGTTATTATCTACAGAGAAGGTAATTCAGATTATTAAATTCTCTTTCCGATTGATCATTCAATTTTTGAGGTCTTTTACCTTATATATATTAAATATACACATATATCTATACATAAATGTATGATTAAGTAAGGAACAGTGCCGATACAATAAGTGTGGCTTCCGCTCGATAAGAAATGCCACCACATTAGATTCGGAGATCTAGTAACCTCTAAAACGATGAATAAAATAAAAAAATGTGTATTAAATATAGAAAACTACACAAACAGAATAATCAACAAAGTTTGTGTAATAACAGCTGGAATGAAAAGAAGTAACTTTATTATTACAAAAGAACAGAATGAACCACAAAATTTCGAAGAAAAATTGAATAAGATAAAAAAGGACCAACAGATTCAAAACCATTTTTATAGCCTGTGGTATGCATGAAATATTTGATTAACCCAATAAATAATAGTTAATGATTCTTAGAAGAATCCACCATAAAGTAACCATTATATTTAAGAAAGCATTAAATACTACTTTTAATATTTGGTTACTTCATCTTGTTGATGGAAAAATAGTTTTCTTTTAGTAGGAGTCTTAAAAGCTTCATTTCTGATTGGACTACCGCCTCTAACCGGACTTCTGCTTCCTCCTCTGCTGAATGAATCCCTTGAAACATGTCCACGAGGAGTCTGGTTGTCTTTTCTAACTGGAGAAACTGATCTTGATCTATTATGTCCTAGACGAACAGGGGTACTATTTAGTGATGAATATGACAAATTTGTATTTTCGTACATGGAATGTCTTTCAGGCTCATTAAAAATCACAATGGAGTTATTACCAAGGGACATATCGTTTGTAGTATCGTTACCAATGATAAATGGGTCTAGAGTGCTAGTGTTTACACGTTCAACTTGGTAATTTGGTAATTGACCGGTAGAAATAAACTCATCCAAAGCTAGAGAGCTCAATGTCTTTTTATGAAAATGCGTTTTGGTATTAGGCTTGTTAACTGTTGTTTGAGACTTTGCTTTCTCAGGTTCAGGTAAGAAGGCAGCAGTACTGAGGGTTGGAGATCCCATGATTGGTGCAGCACCTAAACCACCCGGAGTAGTTGGAACATATTCATTAGTTGAATTTAACTGGAAAGTTGGTTGGGATGGATTACCATACTGATTTCCATAGAAATCATCATTGTAACTCTGGAATTGTGTCACATCTGTTTGATAAACACCATGATAAAGACTTGGATCTTCTTTCAATAAGTCAACATAATTGTTTTTCTGATGTTGTAACATTGTCATTTCAGTTTTTGAAAATTCGGTTTCTATTGGAGTATTATCTAGCTCCACACCCAAAGAAGCGCTAAATCTTTTCATATGTTTTTTAACAAAACCATCTTTTTCTGAAGTATTACCAGGATTGGTGGTGGAAAATGGGTTTGATGACCCTGACCCAGTAAACATAGAAGCAGTTTCAGAACCCTTAAACATATTACTGTTATTATCTTCATAATTCAAAAAGCCATTTGTATAATCATCATCGAAATCATCCCTTGATTCAACATCTTTAGCATGACGTTTTGATCTCCATCTAAACCAGGCAACAGATAATATATATAATAAAAACAGGTAACCTAAAATCGGCAAGACTATGAGAAACAAAGTACCTTCTTTAAAGTTACTGTGATAAATAAATGGATTTTTACTTGTAGCTTCTTGAGATGGGACCTTAACAGTAACTGATGAATAAGAGCTGCTGCTTGAGCTACTAGTTGTAATTGATGTAGAAGTAGTAAGGCTTGGTAAATATACAGCAGTCAAAGGACTTTCAGTTGATGAAGAGTTTGAGCTAAATTCAGATTGGCTTGAAAAGGAATTTGAGCTGGTTGAACTTGTTGTTATATGCGGTAATGAGGTAGAAGTAGTTTCGGACATGAGCTTGTTGTTTTGTCGACGTTTATTTGGTAAAAACTTCCTTTTGTTGGTGATTATATATATTATGTTATTCAAATAAATTGCTTTGTTCAGCTTGATGATATATTACTTTTATGCAGGAATGAGTGGTAGCAGTCAATACTTGAAGGAGAATTTATTTTTGCGCTTTTGTAAGGTTATTTTGTTTTGATATCAGAGGGGTGGAAGACAAACAAAATTGGTAGTAGCAAAGAGGAACAAAACCAAATAGTATGGGTTTAATTAACCCAATTGGATATATGGAGCTAGATATGTGTTAAAATCTGATCTGTAAATTAAAGATGGTGTTTAAACAGGAAAATGGCTGGTTGCGTTTTCTTTGTTTACCCTTTTCTTAATTCAGAAAGCGAGCGGCGGTGATCTAAACGTCTGTGCGGCGTTGCGGAAATAAAGCCAGATATTCTGATACTTTGTTGAATTTATCTATATATAAATGTTTAAAATACGTTATCAAATATAATACCACCATCCTCATCATTATATAGAAAGTCATTTAATAAGTCGAGATTACAATCACTATCAATACCTTGAGAAGCATCATCAATAACCGCTTCGTTATATAAACTATTAAGGGAACCCAATTGGCCAACAGCTATACTGGCTCTTCTCTTTGTTCTCTTCATGGTTGATTTCTCCTGTTTATAAAATAAGCTATGACTATGGTTTCCCTTCTCTGAGGCAATCAATTCACTAAAAACTTCAGTAGATCTTTTATTCAGGTGTGGATCAGCCTGCCTGCTAATAAATCCATCTTTACAACTTGATCTTTGTAAGAATAACTCACTTCCTGCAAAATTAGTATCAGAATGGCTTTTGATCGATTCTGATGATGATACAGAGGTCTCATTAAAAGGTTCAGGAATTGGACTGGTAGCATGATTTTGTAACTCCGACGTTGAGGCAGATGATATACTCGGAGAAAATGAATCAGAACCACTTAGCAAAGAACCTGGAATATCTGTAAGTATGCTGGTTGAATCAGAGTCACCAAATACGGGACTATAGATATCTTTTCTGCTACTGACATTTTTGAACAACCATACTTCAAATTTCTTTAGATCATCTAATGGATTTACATGGTCAACTTTTTGTTCTTTATCATCAGTTGTTGCGGTGGTATATTCCATAACTGAACTATCTTCGACTGTTGACCTGGTATTTTCCTTAGGTGAATTCATTAATGAGTTGTTGCATGACTTTGAGTTGAGATTTATTAGGAAATTATCAAAACTAGATGAGCTTGTTTCTCCATCGACGCTAATTCCAGGGGTCCTAGGCAAAACTACTTCATCATCACAATTTTCATCACCTAAAACTTCGTTATGAAGAGACCTTTGGGGGTATGTTTCTTGATCTGCATTTTGACCTTGGTAATTCATTTCTGGAACGGTTGTATAATCAGTTTCTTTTTGAAAAAGCTCAACTAAACCCTTTTTTAGTAAGACATCATTCAATGGTTCAAACATTTCCATCAGAATTTCAGAATAACGATTAGCAGCTAGGTCGAACTCTCCATAATTGGACAAAATTTTAATAACGCAAAGCATCAACTGATAGCTAGTCTTATTTAATTCGTATCTATCCTTGAACATATGATCATTCGGCTTTATTGAAAGAGCAAATAAATATAATCCGATAATTAATCCTGAATGAAAAACTGATGAGAGTAAAATATAAGGTTTCAATGGATGAATCCTGTACAAATAAAAATAATTGACAAGCTTAACCATGAATAGAGATGATTTGACACATGTTTCAAATAAAGTTTGTAATAGTTTTTCCTCTTCACTCTCAGTATCCGTTTCATCGGGAATATCATCGTTTACCCCATACATTTTATTTGGAAAGTCTTTCTCACTTAATCCAGAAGTAGATTGATGCTTTTTTTGATGTTTCTTAACAATTCTAGAAACAAAAAAATGAAAAAATGGCCGACAAAGCAATGAAATACCATGTAGCAAAACAATGTGTAATAATAGCAAAGGATGATTTGCAGTGTAGTTTTTTTCAACATCAATTTGCATAGTTTTATTAACACATAATGATTTGGGTAACATAATAGACCAATTTTTAATAGCCACCACCAAAGATCTAGCTGTTTGTGTGTTAATATTTGGAGATTGGTAAACATTTTGGTACACTTTAGTTATTAAATGTAGTAACCTACATAAAGCTTTCTGTGATTCATCATTGATGTCTTCTTCTTTCTCTGTAGTTCTATCTGTGGAAAATTGCTTGTTTTTAAGAGAATTCTCTAAATTAGAAGAACTCAATCCTCCAAACCATGAAGTATCATCCCAATCAAGCTCAGTTATCATGAAGCTACGCCCTAAATGCAAACTACTCAATCTGTCACAAATATATAGACTTCTCCATATTTTCCTTCTATGTAAGACAAATTTTTGATCTGTAAAACTTTCGTTAACATATTTACGATTCATGCCCAATGCTTGAGCATAACGTATTGCAGTACCTAAATTTATCCATGACGTATTTCTTTTATTTGAAGTTTGATAAAATAAGTATATTAATATATAGGCTTGAACACACCACAAATTACCATCATCCTCAGAAATTGATGATATTATAGCCAATGCCGAATTAAAAAATGTTGACGATTCTGGCGGGTTATAAAGATATGATTCAGGGATATCATGGAACTGACTATTTTTATCATCTAAATCTTTTGAGCTAGATAACAGTGTAGAAATAGGAGCTACGCTGACATATATTGAGCCAATAGCCATAACTAAATTTAATAGACATAGTTTATTCTCAGGAACTTTAAAAGGATCATCGTAAACTGTTTTCACCATATGATCGAATGAATCCATATCAAAAATGTAAACTAAATCATTAAGATTCATTTTGAACAAGCTGACTAAATATTGAGTGTATGCTAAGGGAGGTAACTGAGTAACAGGAATGATTGAATTTCTGACACCTGGGGTATCATTAATTTGGAATCGTTTTGGATCTTTTGTAAATTTACAATTAGAAGTGAATTCAATCTTAGTAAATAATTTTCGGGCCTGTGCTAATAAAGATAAAGCTGAAGATTCACCTAAATACCGTAAGTTTCCTGATTTATCCCATAACATTCTTGTATTTTTTCCATTTGTGACACAAGGAATTGATAACCTTTGGTATTTACCTGTGGAAAGAATGCATGATGGTAAGTTATTTTGTGATGTAATGGTACTAGAAGATACTTCTGTAAGCCGTGATACTTTCTTAGGTGTAAGTTTTGACTTTTCAGGATAAATTTCAGTTTTGTTTGCCATATCAGTTTTAACTTGATGATCATTCTCCAATATATCCTTATCTGGTAGTGTAAGTAGTTGTTGGATACTCAAAGGAATGGAACTCGTATTTGTAGTAGATTTTGAATTAGTTGTAGTATTAGTCTTTTGTATTGAGTTGTTTTTCTCATTAGCCTGTAGTGTTTTTAAATTTGATGTTGCTAACTTGTTTTGCTTCAAAGTAGGCTTTAGTGTTCGTCTATCGACTAAACTATATAAACAATTAATTGATTTTCTTTCACAGAATTGACAAGGTTTGCCACAATTATGGCCATAATTGTTAATACATTTTGTTTTTCTCTTTTTGCAAATATCACACGCTTGTGCTACTTTTTTCCGTAATTCTGGAGGAACAATTCTACTTCTTTTACGTTTTGAAGAGCACATCGAAATTGGATTAAATGAAGTTGAATGTGAAGATCTTGTCTGGGGATTTTTGAAAGACGACTGAGACATTGTTAAGTGTAAAAAACCTATAAAGTCATGTAATAGAACTATAGAGTCTTCACCATTTATTTTTTTTCTGTGTTTTTTGCATTTACTTTTAATTTCCAATTTGTACTTAATAAGGTCAGTCAGTGGTTTTGTGGGGTAGATCTGAGTCGGTGTGCGTCTATCGACCGGAAAGCCATATTTCCGATTGTGTCGGAAATGTGCAGCTTCCCCAGATTTTATTTTACAATACTTAAGTAGATAATATTCCATATTAAAATAGACAGTAGTATACTCTTGTGTACGAATAGATACTTTTAGTAAAACCCTGAACATAACAACAAAAATATCAATGATTTTGAAACCGAAATCATTCCTTTTTGGGGCATCAATCAAACGTTTTTACTCAAAAAAATCCAAGCCAATACCAATAAATACATTTCCCAAACCGACTCAATCTAAAGTAATTTCAATTGAGAAGGCGATTTCTCTCTTTCCTGAAAATAAACCATTCACTCTATTATCAGGTGGATTTGGATTATGTGGACTACCAGAAACTTTAATTAAAGGAATTCTAAGCAAACCAACAATTAATCAAATAACAGCTGTTTCTAACAATGCGGGAATTGATAATCGTGGTTTAACGCTATTACTTGATTCAAAACAGATTATTAAGATGGTTAGTTCTTATTTGGGAAACAATAAAACGTTCAATAAAAAATATCTAGGCGGAGAAATTGAATTAGAGTTATGTCCCCAAGGAAACTTGGCTGAACGAGTTAGAGCAGGTGGTGCCGGTATCCCTGCTTTTTATACAGCCACCGGAGTTGGAACATGGTTAGAAACAGGTCAACTACCATTATTATATGACAGTGCTAATCCAACAAAAGTGTTGAAATTTACTGAGCCTAGATCTAGTAAAATTTTCAATGGCAAAAAATATTTATTGGAGGAAGCAATTACTGGTGATGTTTCAATAATTAAAGCTTACAAATCTGATTCCTTAGGTAACTGTTGGTTTAGAGGTTCCGCTAAAAACTTTAATTCTGTATTTGGACGAGCTTCAAAGTTGACCATTGTAGAAGCCGAACATATTGTTGAACCTGGAGATTTGCAGCCAGAAGATATTCACTTGCCTGGAGTGTATGTTAATTATGTTATAAAATCCACTGCTTCCAAAGATATTGAGCTTTTAACTTTGGATCATGATACAGGTGAGCAAAGCATTCAATGGGACATATCAAAACTTTCTAATAAAGAACTGAAAAGATATAAAATCATTAAAAGGGCAAGTCAAGAATTTCAAGAAGGTATGTGTTGTAACTTGGGTATTGGGATGCCAACACTAGCAGCTAAATATTTACCTGCCGAATATGATATCCAATTTCAAAGTGAAAATGGTTTGTTAAGATTTGGAAAATATCCTAAGCCAGGAGAGCAAGATCCTGATTTAATTAATGCAGGTAAAGAAACTGTTACACTAAATATTGGAGCTTCATTGTTTGGATCTGAAGAATCATTTGCTATGATAAGATCTGGTCGAGTCGAATTAACTATGCTAGGAGGGCTTCAGGTCTCAGAATTTGGCGATTTGGCAAATTGGGGTCTACCAGGCAGAATTAAAGGTATGGGTGGTGCTATGGATCTAGTGTCAAACAAAGAACAAACTAAAGTCGTGATTTTGATGGAGCATAATGATAAGAAAGGTAATGCAAAAATTTTAAAGGATTGCACTTTTCCATTAACTGGACCTAGGTGTGTATCAAGAATTATCACTGAGTTAGCAGTTTTTGATGTTGACTGGGAAAATGGATTAACTTTGATTGAAATCAACCCTGAAACTACTTTAAATGAATTGAAAAGTAAAACTGATTGTGAGTTTAAAATCTCAGATAATTTGAAGCCGATCGACCTTTAGTTTGGTGTCGCTTGCGTCGAATATAAATTGGTTATTTTTTGAAGATTTCGCTGAGCTTTAGTACTTTCTAGATAATTTAGATTTAGTATATAGTGTTTGTTTATAGTATTTCCAATATATAACTAGCTTATTCAATCATGCTTAAATACAAGAATACTTTTGGTACTTTAATCAAGCAAGCGACAAAATCGAAATACGATTGGAGCATCAAAAGACATGCTTCAGTGGCCAATGTTCGTTTCATCCAATCAAAAGCAACCATAGATAGACAAGTTTTAAATAGATATAAGGATAAATTAGAAGCTAAAGCCAAACAAGAGGGTGTAGAAGATGCATCTGAATTAAAGGAAAAATATAAAGAGCATATAGAAGCAACCAAAAAAGAAATGAATAAAATCGATCCATTGAAAGAATTGGAGGATTACGAAAAAGCTCAACAATTCAAATCGAGTTTAAATAAATCCGCTAAAGAACGTGGACCAATCGATGGAAGCAAACCTTCAGAACCATATAAAAAATTAGATTCTTATTTGAAATTAGAGAAGTTGAAAGACTTGAAAGCAGATGAAATTGAATTTTTATGGCGTGCAAGATTTCAAAAACAAGAAAACGCATTAATTGCTGTTGTTGAAGGTGAAACATTCTCTAGATTGTATAAAAATGCAAGATTAAACCCAACTTTTGTCTTACCTTTACCTAAAGCTGATGCTGAGGTTGAAGATATACCAGGTGATGAATCAAGTGTTCCAATGGAAATACATTACACTCAATGGAGTTTTGTTGGTCCTAATACAATCCATGTTTTAATTACTTCATTAGCAGAATACAAACTTCATAAAGAATATGCAAGACCGCATACTACAATTGCTTTCCATTTAGAAACTTTAGAAAAAGGGATTGTTTTGATGAATGGTCAAGTTGAAAAAGATTCAAACATTTCAATTTTAGAGTCTCAAATGTTGTTGTTAAATTTACAAAGATTTTACGGAGCTTTAAGTGAAGAGACAGAGATTTCCAAAAAGCGTTTAGAGTTAGTGAAAGCTTTCAATAATGGATCAGGTGATTTCAGTATGGAAAAATGCATTGAGTTGTCACAAAGTTTAGAAAACTAATCAAGGTTCATAATATTCTTACTTTGTTTATGTTTATGTATATAGTATAAAATTTATACCACATGTTTAATGAAACATATTTTAATAAAAGTAAATGCTTGAAGGGTGTTGGTATAAATGCCTAAAGTTGATTCAAGTATATAGTTGGTATTAGTATTCAATGAAGTTCTATAGACTATTAAATTTGAATACAATTTTTCTTGCTGATTGATTATCAAACAACTTATAACCTCTAAGAGCATCCGTCAAAGGTAACTCCAAATCCACAAAATCATCTAATAAATGCTGAACTTTCTTGAAGATTTCCAAAGCATCATTAAAAACTGAATAAGATGGGCATCTTCCAAATTGTAAAGTAACATTTTTCATATAACAATCTAGAGCAGTAAATGAAAAAGGGGAATGTTGATAACCTATTGAAGTGATTACACCTCCAGATCTAACAACAGTAAAAGCATCATTTAATGCTTCTTCTGACCCAACTACTTCCAAAACACCATCAGCACCTCTATTTTCAGTGAACTTATGTATCTCTGTTAAAATATCAACTTCTTTGAAATTGAGAGGTATTCCTCCAAAACTCTCAGCAATTTCCAATCTTTCTTTAATACAATCAATTACAACATAATGTTTGACTCCTAATGATTTTGCAATAATAATGGCACAAAGGCCTACTGGTCCTGATCCAAATTGAGCCAAAACTAATTCATCCAAATTTTGGACGCCTTCAAACTGTTTCAATAAATTGGAGATTCCAAAATAAGCGGTGGGGAAAATGTCACACATTAAAACTAATTTATTTTCTTCAATTAACTCTTGAAATTTATCATCTTTATATGGCCTTGCTAACAATGTTGAATCAGCTAATGGAATTCTAGAATACTCAGCTTGTAATCCATCTAAAGCAGTTGTGCCAAAAACAGATGATTGTGGGCATTTTGAAGAAATATTATGCTTGCAATAAAAGCAATTGCCACATTGTGTTGTGAAAACAGACAAAACTTTATCCCCAACTTTAAACTTGTTAACTTTATCACCCACTGCAACAACAACTGATAAAGCTTCGTGACCCATAATATATCCTGATAATGGTTTGGTTGACCCACGATAAGGATGTAAATCAGACCCGCAAAGAGCAGCAGTGGTGATTTTAACTATAGCATCAGTGGGTTCTAGTATTTTTGGTATTGGCTTTGTTTCAACTTTAATATCATAGGGACCATGATAAACCAACGCTTGCATTGTAGAATTTGGGTTATATATGGACATGACTGGTATTTAAATTAAAATGATAATCGAACTCATAAGAAGAAATTGACTTCAGTTGTTGGAAAAGCACTAAACAAAAAAAAGGTCACAATCTGGGGAAAAACGAGCCGCAGCGCAGCGGGTGTGGCCAACCTCCTGTTTTCCGCTTCAACACCCATTTTTTTTTTTCACTCGATTTAAAGAACTTATGAATTGCCGGCGGAGTCACTTAAATCAAAAACAGTTTGTTTCTTTTACAATCTCCAAATTTGTGACCCATAATTTCTAGTCTTAATATGAAGATTATCAGAGTTGCGTATCTTGGACCTCCAGGAACATACTCACATCAGGTATGTACAGTATCCTAAATAACATTTTTTAGGAATCTCTGTGATTGATCCTCTGATTGATCTCCGTACTAACTCTATAGTTCATTTTTACTTTCAGGCTGCAAGACAACAGTTTGAGCCATATAGTTTGGAATCAGATAAATATACCATTGAATATTCTCCACAACCTACCATTGGTGCTTGCTTTCAATCTTTACAAGACAAAAAAGTTGATTACTCACTGATTCCATTTGAAAATTCATCAAATGGACAAGTTGTATTATCATATGATTTATTTAGAGATTGGTTTGTCAATGAATCAAAATTGAAAGAGAAATTAGGCCAATCAAATCCAATTTCTCCTGAAACAATACACGTTCAACCATATTTTCAAGTGATGGCTGAACAATTTGTTCCAATTCATCATAATTTCATAACATATTCAAAAGATATAACTAAAGTCAAAACCATTTACTCTCATCCACAAGTTTGGTCTCAATGTAATAATTTTTTAAAATATAATAATTTTGATTCTTCAATTCAAGTAAGTAAAATAGATACTTCATCAACATCTAAAGCTGTTGAAAATTTGACCAGACTTTCGTCGGATGATAAAGAAACTACGGCGGCAATTGCATCTTCAACAGCATCAGAAATACATGGAGTTCCAATATTATTCTCACAAATTGAAGATTTCACAGGTAATACAACAAGATTTTTGGTTCTAGGGGAAACAGAGTTACCAACACCATTAGCTCCTAAAATTGTTACTGAAACATCTGATAAGAAACTAGCTTTATTAACATTCATAATTAAAGATAATGATGATTTTGGTAGTTTGTGTGATATTTTAGAAGTTTTTAAGAAACATAATTTAAATTTACAAAGTATTACTACAAGACCTAGTGTTATAACTGCATGGAGATATGTTTTCTTTGTTGAGGTTTGGGATAATGATGATTTAGGAGTGGCTATTAATGAACTGAAACCTTTATGTTTGGATTTAACTTTAATTGGATCTTTTTATAGACAAGAAAAATTCTTTGAGATGATCAAGCAAGGAATGAAAAACTGATCTATGATATATGATCCATATATTTCATATATTTTGTAATAACTTTACTTTATTATTTACTTTATTATCCGTCACTAATTTCAAGACCAGAAAATTCTAATTTTCAAAAGGAGGGATTAAATATTCGTTTACTTTCCTCTCTTTTTAATCTATCTTAAGTGAAAAGATTACTATTATCAATAACATTACCATAAAGTATTATTAGCAGCAAGTGCCTACGCAGCATAAAAACTATTGTGGCTGAGGATGTTTGAAATGAAAAACTTTTTTTTGATAACTTCCAGTTTAACAATTAATTCTTTGAGAGTGGATATGAAAGGTTGTATTTATCCTAATAACGTAGAGAATAACCGCAATTCTTTTAAGAAGATAACCGGAGAGTGTGATCGAATCCATCGGTGGAGCGAAGTAAAGCCTGAAAATCAAGCTATTTTATTTTTCAGTGGGACGAGGTTCTCGGCGATGGCCTGAAAAAGGTACCACACCAAGGTACCAGTTGTTTACAAGATTATGAACTACTTCAAACGGTTTGAAATTATTTACCAAACTATTAGTCATACCTACTTCTTATGAATAAATAAAGTGTCATCTGTTTAATATTGGGACATGAAACTATCTTTTGAACACCTTCAATTTAGTTGAAACCATTTCCTGAAAGTGAACCTCTTTTACATGATTACTTGAACATAGATTTGATTCAATCATTGATCATGAAGATGACTTATCCGTTGAAAATTCATCATTGTCTTCTACTCCTCGTTATTTTGATATTGCTCATGCTAGGCCAGTTGATAGTAATGGGAAACCTTGAAGTATAATTGAAATTATTTTCCGTGATACCAATGAAAAAATCAAAGTTGGAATAGAAGAGTTGTTACTTATATTACAATTTATTATTTCCACTACACCAATCCTATTTTCAAATCTATCAATTTTATGGGACAATGATCCATTTGCTTCATATTTATTTATATTATTCTGGTTATCAGGAGATAATACAATTAATTTATTATCATCATTTGGTAGTGAGGCAAGTAAATCAATTTCATCAAGTTCTAAATCACTTCAATGGGGGAATTCTATTATATCTACTCCAATTTCAACTTTTATTTTCTATGCAATAGTTGAGCATTCTCAAAAATACTATATTACAGTTTATTTAATTATAGGATTAACTACAGCTGCTACAAGTACAGCGCTATATATTGCTGGATCTCTTGGTATTTTGTATGCTTCAAAGAAACTATTTAAAGTTTTACTAAGTACGTACGGTTTTAGGAGCTAATTTAAGATTATTTGATTCAACTTCAGTTAGTAGAATTGTGAATAGATTTTCTAAAGATATTGATACAATCGATGATTCAGTTGCTGATTATTTTGAAAATGTTAATTTTCATGTTATTTAATGCTAAACCCGGTGAAAAAATTGGAGTTGTTAGTAGAACAGGAGCTGGTAAATCTACAATCATTACAAGTTTTTTCAGATTTATTGATCCAGAGAGTCAATTCAATTTCAAATAATGAATTCCAAGGATTAATAACAAATTCAAATATAAATACTGGCGAAATTGTTAAATATGATCATCCAAGAGATATCTTAATTCAAAGACATGTGTAAACAAACTGGTGAATTTGACAGATTATTTGAAGAAGCTGAAAAAGGCTTACAATGAAAATTTAAAACAATAAAATAAATATTCTTGTTGTGTTTTAGTTTTACATATATATATTTCTTTTTGTTGATATATAATTAATGTTAAACTCCTCTTTTAAATAGATACTAAAAAGCCGTAAATTTTGTGTATGGTGGAAAATGAAATTTTCCGGATTTTGTTTTTGATGTAAATTGGAAAGTACTATGTGTTTAACAAAAATAAAGTGGAATGATTTACTTGTTGCTGTTGTATGTGAATCAAGTGAAGTGAGGCAATTTAATAGCCATTCATTTTTGTCATCCGAAATGTAATTTTTCAGGTTATATAGTGTACCAAACTAGTGATAAAATTTGTTATTTCAAGATGCAAATGTGTCTCTTTCCAGAAAGTGCCATAATCAGCATATAATGAATCATTTGTTGTACTTTCCTTTTTCCTTTTTTGCTCTTTTGCTCTTTAATTTTTTCTCTTTGCTTTTGCTTTTGCTTTTGCTTTTTTTTTTACATTTATTTAAGAAACTTTTGTAACTTTTTTATGAGACAAAACAAAATAAAAAGGAAACAGCTACTCCTCTTTCTTTAAAAGAAAAAAAAAACAAAAAGCCTCAAGTATCAGGCCACCCACCACCATAAAACGCCACCTATGATCCGTCATCCCCCGATAGTTTAACACTATATACTCAACACTCCTTCAATAAAGACAATAATAAATAAAATCATCATAGTCACAACCAAACAGGTAATAGAAAAGTAGATTGAAAAAAGTAGGGAATCTCAAATCTTAAATCACCAATTCCCGTACCCCAATTCCCGAAAGTCTAAAGCCGAGAAACCTCACAGTTGATATTGATATATGTTAAAACTTAAACACTAAGAAAGTTTCAATATCGTTTTTACTTTAATTGATGGCATTGTAAATACTAATTAAATACTAAATAGTAATAAATATATGTATGTAAAAGACTACATTTAAACTTTTAAAAAACAAATTCTTTCCCCCTCCCTCTCCCCCTCTTTTCTTGTGTTGGAAATATCAATTATAAATTAACACAAAAAAAAATTGTCCCTCGTGGTGGCCTTGAGTCATTTAATTAAGGTTTTGCAGTAAGATGTTTAAATTGCTATTTCTTTTTAAAGTTTACTTTTTTCTTCCTATGATAGATATATTTATAAAATTTATAGTAATAAGTGATAGTTGTTGATATATATTTATATATGATAAAGAAAAGAAAGGAAAAGCGAATGATAATAAGAAAACAAAAAAAGATGAATTGAAATGATATAGAGTAAGATACAAAAGAGATTGGTTAGAAATATACTAAAATAATAGTAGTAGTTTAAAGAGACCAAGCTCTTATCATATACTATAATATAATATATAATATTCAAGCGATACAGTGTTATTATCAGCTAACCTCAAGAGCAAATAAACAAATAAACGAACTGTAGTAATGGTAAAACAAGTAATAATAAAACAAAAGCAATCAGAGAGACAGTAAAAAATAGAAGTAAAAGTAATAAAGAAAATAAAAGAAAAGAAAAGTAAAATGAAAATGAAAATGAAAATTTAAAAAAGGGGTCATCACAGTAAAGAAAAGGAAGTCATGATTGTTTCAAAACAAAACTAATAGAAGTAATAAAAAAAAGAAGAGAAAAGCCAGTCTCAAAAAAGTAATAACGTGGTGTAAAAACCATGAAATAAAAAATGCAAATACGATGATGATAAATGATGATATAATATCATATAATTGAGTTTGTTAAATACTCTGAAATGGTAAAGTATGATAGAAATGGTCATTGTGTATAAAAAAAATAAGCAAACAGAGTAGTAGCAACCAATAAATGAAAAAAAATTGTTATATGTGTATGGATGGAATTGAAATGGATGGTAATAATAGAAGTGTGTCATGTAGAAAATAAAGTTTATAAAAATGTTTGCTTAAAATGTAAAGGAATAAATATGAATTCCTAAAACTCAAAGTATAACATCAATTGCTAACTAAAAAGATATTTTATTGGCTATATAACACCTTTAATGATGCCACTGATAACAATATCAATTTGATGATCATATTGATCAGGATTTCTAGCTTTATCAAAAACTTTTTGTTCTTGTTGAATAGCAATTGCTGTGGCTTGTTCACTGTTCAGTTCGTGGCGTCTGTATTCAGCTATTTTGGCAACAATGAATCCAATGATCTTACGTCTTTCTCTATCAGTAATACCGTTATCAGACATGATGCAAAGTAAATAAAGTTATTCAGAATAGTAAATGATATTTTGTATTTCGTTGTAATATGAATTGAAATTGAAATAGGATTGTATGTATGTATCAATACTAATTTCAAAAAAAAGGATATTCAAATGTAAGATGAGATGAAATATAATTCTAAGGAAGGTGAATATAAGATAATATTTTTAAAAAAGTAAATCAATAGTAATAGTAATAATAAATAGAAAAATAGAATAAACAAAAACAAGGAATAGATTAAAGTGGGAGCTGAGAGGTCTTTATATACAAATATTAAGAGAAGAGTTTTTTAATTAGTGATTGTTCGGAGAGCTGGAGTTCTTGTGACGTGCAGGTTTCAACTGCACATTGCGCACCGCAAGGGAGGTAAGGCTGCGGCGGGCGAGGGGCGCGAGATCTCTGTCCGTGCACGACCTGACACACGGCAGGGCGACGTCATCGCTGTGCTGCGCTGGTGCCGGCGGCAAGCTGATCCCCTTCTTATTTCCCTGGTGATCCGGCCGAACCGACTAAGAGCGGCCGGAAAAGCAGAGCAATAACCAAGCAGAGAGAGTGGGGTTCTCTGCCCGGCCGGACAGAGACTGGGACTGGAAGCTACTCTGGAGTCGTCTATCTCTAATAAATGCTGTAACGTTTCTAAAACAGTTTCTTAATCCCAATATTTCTATCCCCCGGAATGATTCATAATTCTTTTTAAAATATGATAAAATCTCGGTACAAATAGAGTATGAGAGGTACAAGAGTAATAGTATTCAAACAATAACAGACAATAAGGTATTACTGATCCGAGATTTTCTTATCTCTGGTTACACCGACAAACTAGACAGTGAGTGACATTGACACTGAGACACGCCTACAATCTCTAGTTTTAAAGCCTTAATGATTAACCTGAGACTTCAACTTCAACAACATAAGCTGGGATTGGTCACCTCTTATCCCTTTTTGCCACTTTCCCTCTTTCCTACTTTTTCCACCTTACTTGGGCTTAAGTTGCCTCAAATCCGTGCACTTCCGTCACCTGAAACTTCCTGTTTCAAGATGCTCCAGAAGTCGCAGCGCCACCACTTCCGGATTCTCTGTGCACTTATTTCGGACAATCCTACATTCGCGCAAGGAACCAACGGTTTTTTTTGATTTAGAGCAGAATAGGAAATACGCCAATATTTGCTCCCATTGATTCATCCAATAGGATCCTATCCTTGGTGGCACCACGCGTGTAATTCTAATACTAATTCCAAATTAATGTTGTCCTCAAATTGAATTTAACAACGAGGTTGTTAACTTTTGAAAGAACAAAACGGTTGCTTCTCGGAACAATAAGGTAACTAACAAGGTACCACTAATTCTATGTAACACCCGTCAAACACAAAAAACATAAAACAAAATAAATGATATTCAAGTGTTTTTTTATTTTTGCACGTAATTATTGTTTATTCTTTTATTACTATTGTAATTAATTTTCTTTACACGTGAAAGATAGATTGTCTTAGAATATTTAACACCTTGTTTTATTGTATAAAAGAAAAGAAACATTCTTCTTTAAAGTTCAACTGAGCCACTGACAGAAGTAGTATTAACTGAAAGCAGAGTGACCAATCCAACAAAATATCTCCTTTGATAATTATAATACGACTACTACTACTAATTTGAT
Organism: Ambrosiozyma oregonensis (nom. inval.); assembly: GCA_003706315.3. NCBI lineage: Eukaryota > Fungi > Ascomycota > Pichiomycetes > Pichiales > Pichiaceae > Ambrosiozyma > Ambrosiozyma oregonensis (nom. inval.). The sequence continues at coordinate 108,404 of PPKY03000039.1, forward strand.
ACTTAGATTTTCTATAATCTAGCATTTTCTTAAATACCGGAATAAAACTATAACTAAACTAATAAAATCTGGGTCATCAATATAATCATTGGATGAATGAAAATGATGTTTTATTATAAGTGTAAAAAAAGTAGGTTGTTCTGTTCTGTTTTCACAAACTGCCAGCTATTGGGCGTGTTTTTTTTTTTGCTCCATGTGGCTCTGCTAGAGTTTACTTAGAAAATACTTTATTGTTCCATAGTATGCAAGTCTGCTTGGTTGGTTAAAATGGTCCGATATTCCGTTGTTGATATCTATATTAAAAACTTTATAAATTAAGAAAAGTGTTATACTGTAGATCTATTTGATCAATAAAATAAAAATAAAAAATTATTGTATTTAATAATTCCAGAAACAAATTGAAATCTTGTACCTGCGCCTGTCATAAGCACCGCTATATTTTGCAATTCACTAAATCTTAGTTTTGCTTTAGACTAAAAGATATAATATATATATGTACCTTTTATAATGAACAAATACCTTATTCAAAAAAAAAAAAATTCAAAGAGTGTAGGTTTTGTACCAATGTATCATATTATACTATGGTACCCCGGCTACTTTAAATCAACTGTCCAATTTCCTAACATAACACTGTTTTGTAATGATGTTTAACCTTCACTTCAAACCGGATATATCACCTTACAGATCATAGTATAATTTATAATTGCAAATCATTTGTTATGTGGAGGATTGTTGATCCATGGTGTCGTCACTGGATTATTAACAATAAGATTGGCCCCTTCCCTTAATTCTATTTTTAAATTGCATCTATTATATTTTAAATTTGTTTTGAATTGTCAGAAGTAAAAAAAAAACGAACATGGAATCCTTTGCTTGTTTTTTTTGTTTTTTTGCTTTTTTGGTCATCTATTTGATTAGAACCATCTAATTTTTTTTGTTGGGACTTGTTTTAAAAGAATGTAGGTCTGGGTTTAAGGTTAGGATTGAGAATGATTAAATTTGAATATTGATTTGTTTAACCAATCCTGAAATTCTCCGCTAGAATTTACATGTTTTTTTCTTCATTTGTAAGCATATAGTTTGAGCCGAAATACTATATTACATTACATTATTGTTGATCAATGATATTAGATAAATATCATTAATTATTGTTTTTTTACCCCTATTGTTCTGCTTTCTATTCTTGTTAATGAATATGGCTGCATTTTATAGGAGACTTTAAAAGGATCTAGGGACCCTTAGAATATACGTTAAATTTATTAGAGTTGTCAAATAAGTTGCGTAATGCATGCATGCTACACCCAACATACAACATACAATATACCTTTACTCAACGAATATAGAAAATTCACTTCCCACATACATGATTATTAGGTATATCTCTGATTATCTTGTAAAGATCGTACATAGTTAGTTATACTTATCAAATGAGAGTTAAAATTGAAATTGATACTAATACACCAAACCTAAACTGTCAGTTTCAAGTTGAGCTTCTCGCTCTCTCGCTGTTTTGAGTCTTTTTTAACTAAAACCTTATGTGCATATTTGATGACTTACCCCTGACAAGAATTCTACTTTTTCAAATCCCGGTAGGCTTAAGACATTAACTTATCAATTAGCCAGCTAAATGCAGTAAGAAAGAACAAAACCGATACGAGAAATAATCAACAATCCAGCTTTATCTTCACTCAACGGTACCAATCTCATCTCGTCGAGTTATGTTCAGTTAATTTTGTCACTTAATACTTCAAACAACGTATTCATTTGAATATTTATGACTTGAATTAGACTAAAAGTTTTAAAGTTTACAAGAAGTCCATCAGCAATGTAATCTAGAATTTCGCCCTACCCATATATCCATATAACTGCCCAAGGCTTTTTTCAGCATTATTGAACTATATATGAGTACGGAAACCACTCCCATTTGTTGGATACTCCTAAACCCAAAGCTATAAACGATCCATCTCATATTTTCCCGAAGAATAGAATGGAATGTAAATATATCATATAAACACACTTTATACTGCATCATTTCTTTTTCACTGTTGAAGTTTTTGTGACAGTAAAGAATGATATATAGAATTTAACTATTCGTTAATCTTTGAATTGACCTTTAAAACACCTAATATATTAGAACTAACGAATTTTAGAATTACCAGTAGAAAACAAAGGTTATTCTATATTGCCTTGACATTTAATCTAAACTTGTTTAGTTGTTTAGTATACACATCCCCTTACATACTTAATTAGCAGTAAAGAACCAGGCTTTATAATGTATGCAAGAATTGTTATTGATACTCAAAAAACCAAGATACTCATATATTTTATAACCCAATTACCCAATTAATCTTTTGAAAACCGGTTGTATTAATGTAAGATTAGCTATATGTCTTGCATGAAATTATATCTAAGCCCTGAGTTTAGATACTGTTAATCTGGCTTAAGAAGATATAAGAATAATGTTAACTGGGATCCGAAAAAATAAAGAACAAACGTTTTATAGTTTAAATGTTCCAATTTTGATTATAGCTTAATATTCTAAATACTCTAAATATTTCAACCTACACTCGCATAAAACGTATGATTAAACTACATTAAAATAACCAGTATATTCTATTTCGGTTTTATTTATGTTTCATTTTTCGGTTTCATTTAAACTATCTGCCTTTACAAAAAAGATATCCAAAAAAAACAAAAGCGGAGTTAAATAAAGATAAACGTAAACGTTTAGAGCCTAGAAAGTGTTTTCACTTTATCACATTCTTCATCGTAACTCGTACTGATCATCAATTTTGAAAACAAGAAAATCTTTAAAATCTTCAACATCTTTGAAAAACAAACATTAACGAAACATTACTCCTCCATTTCTATTTTTTTTATTTACTCTTTTGGATGTATATATGTAAAAAAAAATTAAAGTATGGCAAGCTTAATTTTGAAATGAAACACCAGAATTGTTACAAGAGCGGCTTCAATGGTTCTGTCTTTTTGAGGCATATCTCTATTCTTCTTTTAAGGATTCTAATCGATTAATAAATAAGTTATTATTCTTATTCATATAATTAATAACTATATTATGGCAACCAATGCATCTTTTTAAAAAATGAGTTACAATGCTGAAAATTTTAAGAGATTGCACATATTCACGGTAGAGTGGAATTGCCTTCTTTTGAAAGTGAATTCTCTAAATCCTAATTTTCCTTTTAAATCTCACTTCACTAGTTTCTAATGTACGTAAAGTTAAGATATTAGTACACTTTGGTGATACAATAAAATTTGAAGATAACACATAAACATAAATCAATTTATAAAATTAAATTAAATTAAATTAAATCAAAACTTTTTGTTACGCTTTGCAACTTCTTCCCATTCCTTCTTTTTATTGGCTTTATTAGTCACTTTAAATTCATCTCTATAGTGTACGAATTTACAAGTATCACCAAAACCACAATAACCGTTTTTTAAGAAATCTTTACAAACATCAGCTTGAAAATCCATTTGCATTGTAGTCTTGATATGTTTTGGATTTGGTTTCAATTTCATTGCAGATGTTGAAATGGATTGTTTCAATTTACCTGTATATAAATTATTACCATCTGAATCTTTTGATTGAGTCTTTTGAGGTTTCGATTTTGAATCTGATTTATGAAATTCGTATTCTTCTTCAAGTAAGCTATCAGCTTTAAATAAAGTATCTTTCAATCTATTTGTATTATTCAATTCTTTACTTTCATTATCCTCATTAACTTTTGTTTTTTCTGGATTTGAGTTTGAATTTAAATCAAAATCAAAATTAAAATCAGACTTATCTAAAGAATTATCAATCTTGGGTATTATCTCTAATTTTTCTCGTTTCTGGAGAATATTTCTTTTCTTGATCACTGGTTTGATTGATTCATTATCTGAACCATCACTAGTTGAAGAATCTACATCATCTAATTTTATAGGTCTTTTTCTTTGCTGTGAACTTTCTGGATTTGGTTTCACAAATCTTTTCTTAAACATGTCATAAAATGTATTCTGTAAGTTGATTAATATTGTGTATTCAACAAGTAAATTGAATATAGTATATTATATTAATCTCTATACATTAAGATAACTTCATAAGTGGCAAATTAGCGCGCGCCACCTGTTAAAAAATATGCGCCACTCAATATCAAGTTATAGTTTCACGTGCTTTGACCCAGGGTTTTTACACCCGCTGCACTAAGAAATTTTTCAAACTGCTCCCTCGTCGCGGACCAAGAAGTGTGAATAACCAGAATAACTAGATGAACAGGCTTAACGTTAACCTACTAAATCATTAGGTTAAAACAAGTCAAATAACTGCATATATACAACATTCAAGATGGCTGTATGTTCAATTTGAAGAAAAATCAAGTGGTTGCATTGAATGGAAAGATTATATTTAAAAGTTGAAAAGTATATAAAGCAAAAAAAAAAAAAATAATAGACTTAATATGAATATTTCATAAACATTAAAGAACAGATACATTCAAAGTGATAATTTATTCAAGTTTATGGATGTAACATTTATGAAGTATTTGTTATTTTATATGTACCATTTGAAATAATCTAAAAATCAAATTTAATTCAATACAATTTACAATTAGAATTAATGGATCAAGTTTTTTCAACTATGTACAAAACATAACATTGCAATACATACTTGAGCCTTTCTAGGTTCTCCAATTAACCTAATGTTTCTATTATTGATTGTGAAAGCAAACATCATTTATTCCAAATTATTACAAATATTTTTAAAAGAAATTTCCAGCCGAACATTGTCTAGCTGTTGCTTAATATCAATAATTTATAGTTTTGTTTAAATAGTACCAGAATTATTAAATTATTGAATTACCACAAACGATATTGCTTAAATTATTGAATTACCACAAACGATATTGCTTAAATTTAATCTTTTCCGGTTATATGTCAAACCATTTTTGAGAACTTAATATTTAAAATATAAATACTAACTAATATTTTTTTTTTTTTGAAAATTTAATATAGAGAGAAATCACTGATATTAAGCAATTCGTCGAATTAGCTAGAAGAGCCGATGTTAAGAAGGCTGCTATTAAGACCAACACTAAATTAAACTTGAACGGTAAGAAATTCAAGCAAACCAAATTCAAGATTAGAGGTTCAAAGTACTTATATACTTTAATCGTTAACGATGCTACCAAGGCTAAGAAGTTAATTCAATCTTTACCACCAACTTTAGAAGTTGAAACTATCTAAGTTAATCATTAGTTTGTTTTTAATTCCATCCTTTGTCTGCTTATATAGTTACTTATTAATAAAACTCTTTTTCTAAGGGAAATACTAAAAGATTTCAATTTAAATTTAAATTTTATTGTAAATGTATGAGATAAATTTAAGTAAAGTTTTATCTTTATTTACATATTCCAAAAATTGGCTAGTTTTAATATTCACAACTAAAAAGATAATATAAACTCGAAGTAATCCAATAAAAGTTTTTTGAAAAAGGTATAAAGTTGAAATGAAATAAGAAGGAGAAAAGAATAGCAAGGTAAAGAATCGTACAAAGATATATTAATATACAAAAAAATGCAAAACAAACCGTTATTAAAAGGTTAAAAGATACCAAACTTGAGAGATAAAGCTATTTAGTTAATTTTTTTTTCTCTTTTAATATTATGAAATAAAGATTTTGTAACACCTTGAATTCCAAGGAATTTGCCTAGTCTTCTCAGTTCTTGATCTTTTAAATTTTGAGTATTACTTTCTAATTCAGGATTCATACTCAATATTAAAGGGTCATTATTATTTGGAGAATCCAATTGACTGGAAATATCAGTTACTTTGAACATATCATTTAATGAATCTTCAATTTCTTTAATCGGTTTTTTTTCAACTTCATATTTCAAATAAACATAATCTCTCAAAGCTAATGAAGGTTTATTACTCAATAAAGATTCTAAATCATGAGAATGTTGTTCACATTCTCCTGCTTTTTCAAGTGTAACTGTGCCTTTAATATAATTAAAACTAACTTTATAAGAAACTTTACAACCTATAAGTGGATTTTTTGATTGAGAATCATTTTGAGATGAATGATCAAGTTGATAAAAATTATTGGAAGTATTATCTTCAGAAGTTTGAGGTTTCTTTTTTCTATGATATTTATCTTGATAAAAAACACATCTTAAATACATGACATACAAATTATCATCAGGGAAAAGATTTCTATGTTTACCTCGAGTTTCATGTTTTTTAGTTAATTTTTGAAATAAAAACCAAAATTTGAAAAATTGAGCCATTTGAAAGATAAAGTATTCATTTGATTTCATTGAAAATACTCTTTCAACCATATCAACAATACCTGATAATCTTTTAATTGGATCATCTTCAATTGGTATTCTTGCTACATCAGAAACATAAGTATTAATTGTAACTTCTGGTTTTTTAGCTTTAGATTGATATAAGTTCATTACTAAATTTTCTTGAGTATTTAATTTTTCATAAGCTAAATGTGTAAGTAAATCATATTTTGCTTTATCATTAGTAAATTCTAAAATATTATCATCAAATCCATCTGCAATTAATTCCATTGGGACTAACATTGCAGTTTTACCTTCTAAAGATGATTTTTTGGGTCTAGATCCGGGATATCTCATAGCTCTTTTTACTCTATTGATACCATCACTTCCAAATGATTCTCTAATTTCTCTACTTTCAAGTGGACGTTTTGCCGGAGGTAGTTTAGGAGTATTTCCATCTGTAGATATGATGAAAGTGAGATTATCATAAGATTGTGAATTAGAGGTCATATTGTTCTTTTTGAATGTCAATAGAGAACTAGTATGTAATTTTCTACTATCAAAATAATCAAATTTTCAATGTTAATAAAAACAATAAGATTTAACGAATCTTTCAATAATGTTTTGTTGTGATGTGATGGTTTGAAATTGATAAAACTGTTCAATAATTAATGTTGTTGTTCAAAATCAGATGTCGCTGTTTTTTCTCGCCGAATCGGGACACTTTTGAGAATTCTGATTCGCCGGCTCGAAAAATAAAAGTAGCTTAATCGAGTAATTTGAACAGCATTGATTTAACACAAAACACCATTTTATTAACTATTCAAGTTGTAAAGTAATCCTTAAAACCTAATGTTTAAAAGTTGAAGATGATAAATATTTGAAAATAATTTAAAATATTTGGAAAAACAATAAAATACAACCAAATACAATGGAATTCTGTGCTTTGTTATTTGTAATGTAGTTTCTCTTTCAAATCGAAAATCCTACAGGTATGAATTGTACACATTTCTAAGAGTTGTCAAAATCTTTCTATTCAAATAAAATAAGGGTATATTTACTACATTATAAAGGTTACTATGTTGCATTTGATAAAACCATAGTTTACAAAAAAAAAAATAAGTGAATAATGTATGTAGCAGAATCTTCATCACAAAGAGAAGTGTATGACTAATAACACTGCGCTTGTTTTATTCCTCTGAACAAACTTTGATGAAAAACTACATCAAAACATGACCTGATTTGAAGGAAAACAATACAAAACAATACAAAACCAACATTCAATAGAGCAAATATATCAGGACCCCAATTGTAAGTGATCAATTCCCAGCGTCGCGTCGTGCCACGTCGATGGACAACTCCGCATCAAATCGATAAATCGCAAATACTTGCACGTTTTGTCACCACGCATTCTTTCTTACTAACCATGGGACTTGATTCTACCACTGCACAAACCAGCCCGCAAGATCTCCACGTTTCCGCTCTGCAAATCTGTCGAAACACCACCGTCACCTTTTTCCCAATGGAGATAGTAAGCCAAGTTGCATTTCCAAGCAATCCGTATGAGTTTATATCAATACCGATGTGACGTTTTCTTATTTCTCTTATGATTTGCCAATCCTAAGACACTAGTATTACCAGGTGATACCAGATGATACTTTCTCATATGGTATGATTTAAAGCTTGTTTAGTATGCACCCTGCCCTGTTTAGCGCCCTTCCCTTAAAATAGTCACCACCTGATTCAGGCGTCTTACTCTATCTACACATGGTTTTAATATATTTTTATTTTTAATTTTATAACTTTTTATATATGTTTTAACAATGATTTTTTCAGTTCTTGATGACAATGTTGTATCAGGTTTACCACTTTGTTATATGGAGAAAAGAAAAGTGTCGTGATTATTAAAAAAAAGGGGTCAATTTTTTAAGCGCTGGTATTGAAGGACATGCGTTAGATAATAATTCTTAAAATGCAGGGTATTAGATAATGGTAAGGGACTTTGATGAAATCCCTTGATTTCAAAAAGGCCGTTTTCTGCCCATTGAGATTAACTTATCTGATTAATCTAAAAAATTAAAGCTAAACATAATTTTTATTCTCCCGTTATTAATAGGTGACCGGCTTATGTGTATCACACCATTAAAGAAATTCTCTTTTGCTCATATACGTCCAACCACACCAAGACTTAATTCAACATATGACTGGGTGGATGTGTTCCAGAAAAAGTTTGGTAGTTTAATTAGACTATTTTAGCTTACTCCTGCTGTTAATAATAAGAACCTTATTATGAAGATCTTGAAAAAAAAAACACTTCCATAATCTCACATGCGCTGACCCCCGATCACGGTATTGCAACCAAGTCAAAAAAAACTGTAGCCATTAATAAATACTAAATCGAAAGAAGTAACTATGTCAAAACCCATTATTTTACCAAGACACGCCAAGCATGGAAATTCTAAAATGTCTTGGTATTCTCTTCATGAGTAACTTTCAATTTTGCAATTCAAGCTATCCTTTGTTGAAACTGTGTATTATTCACTTAACTTCTTTCTCAAATAGCGAATATACTGAAAATAAATCCCAATTAATGAACTTGCAGGGATATCATTGTATCATGGAAAAATAAAATCCCCAAGCCGGCATATGCAATCATATTTGCTACTGCCCCATGTTACTGCAAGGGTAAACTACCATCAAACAATGTATTAAGAATGCAAAAATAAATTTTTATTTCAATGCTTTGAAATACTGGAGCTATATCCATATCTCCATTAAAAAGTTATAGATGTGTCTCGTAGTAAAATTATTATCAAAGATTATCCAATAGCTTTGTTTGAAAATTTTAATCTTTTTAATCTAGACTAGAGCGGTTGAATTGGGTAGGGGTAGCCAATGAAACATAAACTCAACAACCAACATTATACACTACTCCATCCATAAATTTGAGTCTATAAAAGTAGGCAAATTTTCTTTAAATGCTTTAATTACCTTAACCAGTTTTTTTTTCTTGATATTGTACTTCTCAATTATATTTGCTGTCATATTGTAAAGTTGATACCGCACACACACACACACACACAATTATGAATGCTTTTCGAACACTTATACCTGCTATTTTACTAGCTACTTCAGCTTATGCAAAAATTCATGAATTTCATTGGAATGCAACATGGATTAATGCTAATCCTGATGGTGTGTTTGAGAGACCTGTTATTGGTTGCAATGGTATATTTCCTTGGCCAACAGTTACAATTGATAAAGGTGATACAATGCTGATTTATATGACTAATGGTTTAGGAATTGAAGATGTTACATCACTTCATTTTCATGCTTTATATGAACACAATACAACTCAATTTGATGGTCCTCCTGGTGTTACAAGCTGTAGTATAGCTCCTGGTGATACTATGATATATAATATTACTGTTCCTGATCAAGTTGGTACTTTTTGGTATCATTCTCATTCTTCTGGTCAATATATGGATGGTTTAAGAGGTGTTTTAATTGTTAAAGATGATGATCCACCATATGAATATGATGAAGATATTTTGCTAACCGTTTCAGATTGGTATCATGATCAATTGAGTGATTTGAAAGGTACTTTCTTAAATAGATACAACCCAACAGGTGCAGAACCAGTTCCTCAAAATTTATTGTTTAATGATACTATGAATGCTACATGGCATGTTAAACCTGATACTACTTATTTGGTTAGAATTGTTAATATTGGTGCATTTGTTTCTCAATATCTATGGATGGAAGACCATGAGTTTGAAATTATTGCTGTTGATAGTTTATATGTTAAAAAAAACTATACAGATTTAATTTATATTACTTCTGGTCAAAGATATGATGTGTTAATTCATACCAAGAATGAAACTGATAAAAATTTTGCATTTATGCAAAGATTTGATACTGATATGTTAGATACTATGCCTAGCGAATTATTATTAAATGCAACCAATTATATTGTGTATGATGATGATGCAGATCTACCAAGTGAATATTTTAGAGATGATTTAGATTATTTTGATGATTTCTATTTAACCACATATGATGAAGAAGAATTATTAGGTGATCCAGATTTATTCTTACAACTTGATATTGTTATGGATAACTTAAATGATGGTATTAATTATGCTTTTTTTAATAATATCTCCTATATACAACCAAAAGTCCCAACATTAGGTACTGTTTTATCATCTGGTGGTTTAGCATCAAATGAATTAATTTACGGTTCTAATACTCATACATATGTAATTAATGAAGGTGATATCATTGAACTTTTAATCAATAATAATGATACTGGTAAACATCCAATGCATTTACATGCACATTATTTTCAAATAGTTGAGAGAGGACCTGATTACACAGATGCTTCTGGCCCAGTTCCATGGAATTCTACAGCTGAATATGATCCACCAGAATATCCAGTGATGAGAGAGACAGCATATGTCAGACCACAATCTTATATGAGATTAAGATTCAAAGCTAATAATCCTGGTGTTTGGTTTTTCCATTGTCAAATTACATGGCATTTAATGCAAGGTTTAGGTATAGTCTTTGTTGAAGATCCTGAAAATATTCAACAAAACCAAGTTTTAAGTGACAATTGGAAAGAAGTTTGTAAAAATGATAACGAGATATATGAAGGAAATGCTGCTGGTAATTCAGTTAATTTCTTGGATCTTACTGGAGAGCCAGTTCAAGTTAAAAGTTTACCAGCTGGTTTTACAGCAAGAGGTATTGTTGCTTTAGTATTTTCAGCTTTTGGTGGTTTCTTAGGTCTAGTTATGATTGGTATTTACGGTATGGCAGAAATTCCAAATATTGAATCCAAAGTTTTCCAAGCACTTGATATAGAATCTAAGGAGTTGTTGGCTGATACTGATGAAACTTTCCATGATGAAGAACATGAAATGATTGGATTATCTAAAGATGATTCTGGTAAATGCTCTGATAAAATCTCAGGATCCAGTTCTTCCAATATTCATTAAACGAGTTCTTTTTATAGTTATTACTTAATTCCCAGTTCATAATTTACTCAATTCACCTAATGATTTTGTATTTGTTTTTGTTTTTCTTTATGTTTATGTTAATGCTTTTGTTTTTATTTTCTAATTTTTGTTCTAGTTCTGCTTTTTAGTGGCATTCTGATTTTTGTTTTAGATTGAATTTTTGTTTTTGCCAAATGTTCCCAATGTGTCCCTAATTTATCTTTATTTTTTTGGATTTTCTCAATCCTGTTTTCTTGAATTTCTGAATTCGGTCTATAAATGGGATGAGCTTTATGAAGAAACTTTCCCAATTCCTCATAGAGTCAAATGCTTTTTTATATTCAAATTCAATTTCTCAATTCAGATGTCGACTTCAAAAATGGGTCCCAATAATTTCTGAAGTCAATTTGTCTTTTTTGCAAGTTTCTATTTTCTAGTCTAATTTTGATGTGTGTATGATACCAATTTGAAAATATTATATTGATAACTAAGTGTCTAAGTTCTGGCAATGCCTCATCAATGTCATCATCGAGTGCTTTTGCCGAGCAGGGAGCCGCCTAGGCACGCAAATTCCCAAAAAGCCGGTAAATGAAAAATCGTAGTCTTACAGTATACAGTATTTATGTTTTGTTCCTTATATTATCATTCTAAGACATAGAAGAGAGTGACATAAACTCTAATTTCTAGGTATAGTAAATTCCTTTCTGCTGGAATAATACAAAAAACTTAGGAGCACTTAGCTTTGTATAACTTTTAAAAAAGCTAAAATGGAAGAAAACAGCCCACTTATCAGATTAATCTTTTGCAGCCCTATGCCGGAGTAGCCAAGACATATTGTTGTATTAATGTCTTAATTTTTTAATATAGTTACTCACCTGAGATATATGTCAGTCTTAGGGTCTATATCATGATTTCAATGTGTTAGTTAAAATTTAAGAAGTTATCGGGGTCCAGAAAACGAATCACCCAATTTGGACTTGCATTTTTATTGATTAAACCGAGAACCAAATTTTGTGAACTTTCTCCAAATCATCAAAATTAGGTTTTTTTGCCGATCACATAATAAAACCACTTTTATTTAATTGACCACATTGACAGCATGCCTTAGTTTAAAGCAAACAAGCACAGTAAAGCAATCCAGCTAACACCATCTACTTGTTCAAGCCGTCTCTCACCGTTCAGCCGCGTATTCCTAACTAGAATTTTTAGTTTGCAACCCTTTCCAGACCCTGTTTAAATATCCCACGTACTACCAGCCAGAACCCAAGCCAAATATCACTTAATCAAACCTATAGATCCAAAGATCTGTATTACTTTTCAATGTCTTGGCTCTTTCTATTTCATTGGCTGGAGGTTTTGTCTATATGAAACCGTGAGGCAACCAAGATGACTATATACTACTTAAAATTTTAAGGATTCTAATGAGTCTATAAAACGAATATGATTGCCCCCATCTACACATAATTCTTTTGATAATTTGAATATAAAATTTTTTATTATTTTACTTGTTTGTATATCGAAGTTCATTCTTATACACTCTCAGCAACACTGAAATTCGATATTTTTGTTTTTTGGTACTCCTTATCATTCCCAAGAAAAAAAAAATAGAAGATTAAAATCACTTTGAACTAATTGTTTATTGAAATGAAGGTATCTATTGGATTGATTCCACTGTTTATAATCTTCTTTTCATCTCTAGTCTCAGCTAAAACTCATGTTTTCAACTGGACGGCAGTTTGGACAGATTTAAATGTTGATGATGCATTTGAAAGACCAGTTATTACTATGAATGGAGAGTTCCCATGGCCTCTTATTAGAATTTCTAAAGGTGATAGGGTTATAATTTATTTCACTAATGGGTTAGAAACAGAACAGACTTCATTGCATTTTCATGGATTGTTTCATCATAATGCTTCTCTTAATGATGGACCACCTTTTGTTACTAACTGTCCTTTAGCTGTTGGGGATACTGCAATTTATAACTTCACTGTAACAGATCAAATTGGAACTTACTGGTACCATTCACATACGGATGGTCAAATAATGGATGGATTAAGAGGTGCTTTTATTGTTGATGATCCAGATTGTCCTTATGATTACGATGAGGAAGTAATGTTAACCGTTTCTGAATGGTATCATGAAGTTCGTGTTGTTAAAGAACCTTTGTTTTTAAATAAATATAATCCTACTGGTGCTGAGCCGGTTCCTCAAAATTTACTTTTTAATGACACCATTAACTTTAACTGGACTGTTAAACCAGATACAACTTACTACGTTAGAATAATTAATGAAGGTACATTTGTTTCTCAATACATATGGATGGAAGATCACGAATTTGAGGTTATTGCTATTGATAGTAATTATATTGAAAAGAATGTTACAGATATGATTTATATTACATCTGGTCAAAGATATGATGTTTTAATCCATACTAAAAATGATACATCAAAGAATTATGCATTTATGCAAAGAGTGGATGTTGATATGTTGGATGTTATTCCAGATGATTTGGAATTAAATCGTACTAACACAATTGTATATGATCCAGATGCTGATTTTCCAAGTGAATTTTTCAGAGATGATTTAGACTATTTAGATGATATCTATTTAGTTCCATTGGATAAGCAAGAGTTATTGGATGATCCAGATCTTGTTTTACGTTTGGATGTGCTTATGGATAATTTAGGGGATGGTAAGAATTATGCATTCTTCAATAATATTACTTATACCAAACCTAAAGTTCCAACTTTGGGTACCATTTTATCTTCTGGTGAGTATGCAAGTGAAGAAACTATTTATGGTGAATACACTCATACTTATGTAATTCATGAAGGTGATATCATTGATATTATTGTGAACAATAATGATACAGGTAAGCATCCATTTCATCTTCATGGTCACTTCTATCAAGTTCTTGAAAGAGGTCCGGATTACACGGATTCTGACGTTCCTATTCCATATAATGATTCAGCAGAGCATATTTTCCCAGATTATCCAGCTAGAAGAGATACAGCTAACATTATGCCATATTCATGGTTAAGACTAAGATTCAAAGCTGATAATCCTGGTGTTTGGTTTTTCCATTGCCAAGTTGCTTGGCATTTGTATCAAGGTTTAGCTATAGTATTTGTTGAAGATCCCGAATACATGCAAATGAGTCAAGAATTAACCGATAATTGGAAACAAGTTTGTGAAAATTCAAATACACCATATATTGGTAATGCTGCAAATAACTCTGAAGACTTCTTTAATTTGGAAAGCCAAAACAAACAATATAAAAATCTACCATCTGGATTCACTGGAAGAGGTATTGTGGCTATGGTTTTCTCCTGTATTGCTGGTGTTTTAGGTATTGTTATGATTGGTATTTATGGTATGGCAGATATTCCAAGCATTGAAAAGAAAGTTTTTCAAGATCTAGATATTGAGTCTACTGAATTATTAGCTGATACTAATACTGAGGAATATGCTGAGGAACATGAACTTAGTGGGTTGGCCAAAGGTACTTCTGGTAAAGGCTCTGGGTCTTCACAAAGTAACTCCAATTAATCATTATTGATGATCTTAAATCATTCTTGAAAACTATTTATTCCCAGTTATTGTGGTTTTTTGTGATGGTATGTCTATTCCCAATTTTTGTTTCTTTTTTCTTTTTTTAATTCTTTGAATTTAAAATTTTACTTTATTCTCCTACTCTTTTTTCAAAGTTTTATGAAAACAATTTTTTGTTTCATTTCTATTTTTTCAAAGTTTTCCCACCTCTGAAAATAAAGAAATGGGCTGCTAAATAACAAAAAAAAGAGATATCGGGATCAGCAAATTTTAAAGACTCTTCCAGTCAAAATGTGTTATCTCTTTTAATATTCTATAATTTAGACTTTATTTACCCTTCCCTTGAACTTTTTCAAATATCCCAAAATTTTTAATATGTTCTTAATTTCTGTTTTTACTTTTTCCCCTCTGTGTATGATAAATTGTGATTTCCTTGTTTTTTTTTTAATTTAATGTGTGTGAACTATACCCTGGTTTATCAAGATCCAAGTAAAATTAAATCGAAAATGGTAACACTAGACAGAAGTCTAACCCAAAACTCGAGTCAAATATTTTGTTAAAATCTGGATCCGGCGGAAGTGACCGGTTATTTAATTCTTTTAGAAGTTCCAGAACAAATCAAAAGACAAGAAACAAGCCCATACTGCTAATCTTATTAATCAGATAAATCTATTAATCCACCGTTTTGAGATTGGGGCGAGTATTGGCAGACCCTGCGGTGCTGGGCTTATAGATTCAGATGTTAGGCTAGAATCTCTACTAATTATTTCCAGCCATGCCATGGCTCTTTCAGTTCCTATGGGGTCATCGTGTCATAATGAAACCAATTCCATCAGTTCGATTGCTTCTTAAAAATAATCAAGTGAGTTTGTAACTCAAAAAACAAATGTTCGAATTTTTGAAAAAAAGCAACAAACAACCTGATTTTTAAATGATCTTCTTCTATATGCCATATTCCCTTAGCTTTTTATTAGTTTCACCAATCAAATAACTAGTCTTAAATCCGATCTCTTATGTCCCCGTTACTTACGGCTAATTGAAACTCACCGACTAGAGTAAGTCCACCAAGATACTCTATATACCCAAAGTTTGTTCTTCATGCAACTGCTTAAAATACCAAAACTAATGTTCATTTCCCAATAGAAGTTTGTAAAGTAGCTCCTTTATTGCCTTAATATTTATTTGGGATTATAAAGTTAATTAAAAGAACTAATCGGTTGGGGGTGGGGGTATTTAAAGAGTTGTTTTTCCTCAATTTTAAAAGAGAATCCGTCCTCTGAAAATATTAATCCCCTTTTTGAATTATTATATACATTCACAGTTAAACAACAATATTGGCATCAAAGGGCTTCTTCTTATTTTGCCTCTCTTCTACTGTTTCTTTACTTTTAAAAAGAATTCTAAAAACTTACAATATTTTTAATGAAGTTGTTAAGAACTCTTTTATCAACTGCAATTCTTGCAGCTGTTACAGTTGCTGATACTCATACGTTTAATTTTAATGCTACTTGGGCTTGGATAAGTCCTGATGGTGTTAAATCAAGACCTGTCGTTACCAACAATGGTGAATTTCCTTGGCCAACAATTAAAGTCAATAAGGGTGATCGTGTTGTTTTGTCTCTTACTAATGGTTTAGGAAATGATTCTACTTCAGTTCATTTCCATGGTATCTTTCAGCATAACACTACTTACTTTGATGGTGCTCCTGGTGTTGGGCAATGTGAAATTTCTCCTGGTGATACAATGATTTATAACTTTACTGTTGAGGATCAAGCTGGTACCTATTGGTATCATTCTCATTCTTCTGGTCAATATATGGATGGTTTAAGAGGTGTTTTTATTATAGAAGATCCCGATTTCCCTTATGATTATGATGAAGAAGTGGTGCTTACTATTTCTGATTGGTATCATGATACATTGGCTATTTTAAATCCAAGTTTTTTAAATAGATATAATCCAACTGGGGCTGAACCAATTCCTCAAAATTTATTGTTTAATGATAGTATGAATGGTACCTGGTATGTACAACCTGATACTACTTATCTTTTAAGAATTATCAATATTGGTGGTTTTGTTGCTCAGTATCTCTGGATGGAAGATCACGATTTTGAAATCGTTGCTGTTGATGGGGTTAATGTTGAAAGTAATACGACTGATCTATTGTACATTA
Source organism: Ambrosiozyma oregonensis (nom. inval.) (assembly GCA_003706315.3). Lineage (NCBI taxonomy): Eukaryota > Fungi > Ascomycota > Pichiomycetes > Pichiales > Pichiaceae > Ambrosiozyma > Ambrosiozyma oregonensis (nom. inval.). Next base: position 125,413 of record PPKY03000039.1, read on the forward strand.
CTGCTGCTCAAAGATATGATGTTTTGATTCATACGAAAAATGAAACTGATAGAAATTATTGTTTCATGCAAAGATTCGATACTACTATGTTAGATACTACTCCTAAAGATTTATTGTTAAATGATACAAATTGGATTGTTTATAATGATAGTGCGGAATTCCCTGAATCCTACATTATTGATTCTACTGATGATTACTTCGATGATTATTATTTGGCACCACTTGATAAAGTTGAATTGTATGATGAACCTGATGTTTCAATTACATTGGATGTTGTTATGGATAACCTTAATGATGGTAAAAACTATGCTTTTTTCAATAATATTACATATACTGCACCTATTGTTCCTGCCATTGGTACAGTGATGTCTGCTGGTGATAAGGCTGATAATCCTGCTGTTTATGGTTCCAATACTCACACATTTGTTTTGCAAAAAAATGAAGTTGTTGAGCTAATTGTTAATAATAATGATACTGGTAGACATCCATTCCATCTTCATGGTCATGTGTTTCAAATTATTGAAAGAGGACCTGATTATACAGAAGAATCAGGAAATATTAATTGGAATGAATCTGCTGAACATATATTGCCTGATTATCCATCAATGAGAGATACAACTTATCTTTTACCTCAATCTTGGATGCGTCTTAGATTTGTGGCCACTAATCCAGGTGTTTGGTTTTTCCATTGTCATGTTGATTGGCATTTAATTCAAGGTTTGGGTATTGTTTTTGTTGAATCTCCAGATGAAATTCAAAAGTACCAAACATTACCTGAAAACTGGATTCAAGTTTGTGAAAATTCCAATACTCCTTATATTGGTAATGCTGCAAATAACTCTATTGATTATTTAGATTTAACTGGTGAATTGGTTCAAGTTAAGAATCTACCAGCTGGTTTCACAGCAAGAGGTATTGTTGCTTTAGTATTTTCAGCATTTGCTGGTTTCTTAGGTCTAGTTATGATTGGTATTTACGGTATGGCAGAAATTCCAAATATTGAATCCAAAGTTTTCCAAGCACTTGATATAGAATCTAAGGAGTTGTTGGCCGATACTGATGAAGATGATGCTCATCAGGAGGTTCTTCCAATGACAGATAATTTTAAAAAGCAATCAGATTCTAAAGAATCATCTTCCCATTAATTTGAATTATGCTTTTTTATTTGTTTTTTTTTTCCTCCACAGTTTTTTAATGTTTTTAATTATTCCTTATCAATATTGATTGTTAATATTCTAATGTCCCAGTTTTTCTTTTATTATTCCCCTCCTTTTCTAAATTTTAATTTCCCATTTTTTTCTTTCCCATTTTTTTCTTTTCCAATTTCCCATCCCTTTTTTTTTTAAATGAAGCTAGAGAAAAGATAGAATATTAGGAGTAATAACGAAAGAACAGAAGAAGCCCAAAAGTCGATGAAGATCTACTAACTTGTGAACGTATTTTCTATATTCTTTTTTAATTTTTTTTCTCAGACTCTTAACTTACTCACTCTTGTACTCTCAAATGGTCCCAAACGTTTGTATTACTGCGTGTGTGAAACTATTTCCCCTTATTTCTTTAAGTTTAAGTCGTTTATGAAATGAATAAATAATTAACCATCTCATTAAGAAGTCCAAGAAGTCCGGTGCAAGGATGTGACGTGTTTTTGTGGGCGGTAATTTTAATTGTAATTATAGCCAGAAAGATGTGGGACTCCCTTTGGTTCTAAAATTAGGTATGTAGGAAAAACAAAGACTTGTACTTTGCATTATATAAAACAACAGTTTCCAAAAGAAAATTATTTAAAAAAATGTATGTATTTTCATTAAATTATTATGTTAATATAACTAATTCATTACCTGTAGAATTAAAGCAACGGATCATTGGATTTTCTTTGCAAGAGAGCCTTTTATATCCCTTAGTTAATAATCATGAATCCAATAACAATTATTTTGAGTATCATAATCAATGGGCTGAGTTCATAGATGTTTTCAAATTTGCTTCTAATAGAAAAATTCCATTAATTGATTTATCAATTGTTGATGAAAATTATTTGAAAATTATTATAAAATTACAACCTGATTGTTCAATTCATTTCACTACAAATATTTATAATCTAACTAATTTAGAATTTTTAGAATATCTGAAAAATTTTGAGGTTAATACTCTTTGCTTAAAAGGAAGAACTATTTCATCTTCTAATATATTGAAATTCAAATGTATTTTGGAATTAGTGTTTAAAGAATTAAAACCTTCAGAATTTGAGCTTCAATGTTTAGATCATACGAATATAATAATATTAGAACAAGAATTCATAAGAGAAACACCAATTGTACTTGGTAAATTTTATCTGTACTCTGCCTTACAATTGTATAAAAGGATATTGAAATTACCTTTAATTATTAAATCAGTTACACTTTTGTCACTTCAAGAAAGAGTTTCTTTTTGTTTAGATGTTACAAAAGCATTTCTTGCTTCTGATAATGTGGGACATGTTTTTCATGTTTTAGAAGGTCTTGAAATGAAAATACCTGGACTATTAGAGTTGATCGATCAATATAAGGAAAAACTAAGCTTTAAACTGAAATTTGTTGTACGTGCATTGAATGATCATGAATTAAAAATGATTCGTTCAGCATCAGAGATTAGTACATATATTATAGCAAAAGAAACACTAGACCATGATAAAAGTCCTGAAAATATTATTTTACACTTCAATTCAGTTTTGAAATTTCAGAATATCAAAGAGTTACTTATTGATATTGATCCATTGGAATATGTTATATTAAAAAATAATTTTCTTAAGAAATTAACTATTTTTTCTAAAAATATAACTAATTGTAGTTTCAAAAATTTGACAAATCTTAAAGTTTTGGCAATATGTGACTTTAGTCACCATCCAAAAACTTTAATTGATAAAGAATCATTAAAATCAATTCCCAATCAAATTACTACACTTAAAATATTAACCTCATTATTGATAGATGATAATGAAAACGATAATTTAGATAACATTGTTGTTGTCCCATATTCAGTAAAAAACTTCAGTTGTTTATCATTTAAAGAATTGAAAAAATTTGATTTCTCTCAATGTATTTTCCCAATTAAATATGATTTGAATAATGAGACACAAACTAATGAGACTGATTCCATTGATTTTTTTTGGAGGAAATAAAATATTAGTTTTTCTATGAATTATTCTGTATTTTACTATATTTCTGTATAATTTGTATAAAGAAAAGGTCGTGGTACAACCCAAAATACTTTATACATTCTGAACCCGTGCACCGACTACAATGTTTTTTCCGGTACACGACTTGTTCATAATTTTCAAAAATATGGAGACTAATTCAAAATTCAGTAAAGAAAGAAAGACATTAAATGAATATAGCAAGAAATTATCACTACATTACTACCTTAACACATATTTTTTACAACAACTAGAGAATTCCTCTCCTAATTTTTTCAAATTTTCATATCATATCATATCACAGTATTATAATATAATATTTTAAAAATGGCTAGACAAAATTTCATTGGATTTGTGATTTCTCAAGGGAAAATGGACAAAACTATTAAAGTTCGAGTTTTACAAAAAGTGTTTAATAAAAAAGTTTCCAAAGATTATTATAAAAAAAAAGATTATTTAGTTCATGATGAAGCAAATTTATGTAGAGAAGGTGATTTAGTTAGAATTGAAGCAACTAGACCATTAAGTGCACGTAAATTTTTTAGTGTTGCCGAAATTAAAAGAAATAAAGGTCAACAATTCTTAATGTATCAAAGTGAATCCAAATTAAAAGTTGCAAACGAAGAAAATGAAAAAAGTTTAGAATTTTTAAATAAAAGAAAATTAAACGATTCAAATATTAATGAAAGTTTATATTCTGATTTAAATGAAATTAATAATTTAAAGTCAAAAATTGATTTATCAAATGATGAATTAAAAAAAATTTCTGATTTAAAACTAAAATATCGTATCTCTTCATGGGATGATAGTTTTGAAAATAAAGAATTATTTAATAGTGATGTTAGTTATTTAAGCTCGAAAATTTCTGGATTACAATTAGATGTTAAAATTAATGAACAATTAAATGAATTATTGAAAGATGAATCAAGTGAAACTTTCAATCAAATTAAAGAAAAAATGGGTATTACTGAAGAAACAAAGAAAAATATTAAAAGAAATTTAGTTAGAAAATTTTTAAAAGTTACCCCTAAAGATGACTTAACTGCATTGGGTATTAACTTTTAAGCTTCTCTATAACCACTAACCTGTCATCTCGTCATTGATTTATTATCTAGCATAAATATTTTCTCTTCTGTACATATATTACTATTTTTTTCTTTTGCTTTACTGTTAATATTACTCTTAAAATTTAGTAGATTAAAAGATTAGTAACAAAATATATTAAAATTATGTAAAGTATAGATAGGAAAATTACTGTAACGCAAACGTTAATGAATAAGGAAGAAAAATTTAAAAGCTAATAAAAAATAAAAACAAAAAAATTAGGTCTGACTAAAAGAAAAGATATTTTAGAAAAGGCAAACACAATTCTTGTGCAAAACCTTAATGAATAGAGGAAATAGTAATGCAAAAGATTTAAATTAGAGGAAAATGAATAATAAAGAAAAAATAAAAATAAAAGCAATAAAAACAATGAACTAAAAACTAGAAACTAAAAAGAATCGAGAAGAAAGTATAGAACTACCAAGAGTTTAAACAAAAAACTAAAAAGACAAAACACAATACATAATATAAATAATTCCAAAATGTGAGACCGAAAAAAAAAAACAAGAGAAAAACGTTAATAAACAACGTGATTATAAAACTAAAAACAAAAAAACACATAGTAGTTTCATCACTTACAACAAAATGATAAGATAGTATATAATGGAATGAAACAAAAATCAAAAAATTAAAAGTAAAGATTAAAACATAGCATAACAAGGCAATGATACTTAATGTGAACAAAATGAAGATTGATTGAGATGAACGTTTAGATAGCATCATAAACGTTACTCAATGTATTGCTGTGTAATGGACTATTATCATTGGAAAAATTTAAAATACTTTCTAATCCTTGTAATCTAAATGAATCTATATTTGTTCCAACTGAAGAACCAGCACTACTATTATTACCAAATCTTGAAACATCACCATCTTGAGATGAATCAACAATGCCAGAGCCTGCTGAAGAAGAAACACCACTATTATCTAATATGACAGAGCCAGATTTAGCATACATGTCAATTTCTTCTTGTAAATATTGATAAACTTTATTGAATTCGTTATTATTTAAGTCATTCAATTTTTTAAAATTTTCTAACCAATTATTATTTATAATTAATAAAATATTTTGTTTCTTTTCATTAATGAATTGAGAAACTAATTCATTAAAGATATGATTAAATTTTTCAGTTGTTAATTTATAGTAGTATCTAAATTCAACAGCTTGAAATTGAGGTAATTTATGAAAAATTTGTGTTAAAAATTCAACCAGAAATTGAATACAAGTAGTTAAGTCATTTTCAATAGGTGGAATAAAATTTAAAGTATAATCAGACAGAGCTTGAAAAAAATCATCAACAAAAGTTTTCACTCTAAGAAAAGAATAATCTGAAGTTGGATTAACTTTATATGGAATATTATCTAAAATTGATTGTATTTTATCATTCAGTATTTGTAAAGAATTTTCAATTGTAACTTTTGGAGAAGAATCTATAACATCATTTGTTAATTGAGGGTGGTTTGAAACTAAAGTTGTTATTAATTTTTGTAATGATTGTTTATCTAAAGTTTCTATAATTCTATTAAGTGGCAATTGTTGTCCAAAAACTTCTGGATTTCTTTGTTTTTTAAATCTTGTACTATGATATTTTTGTAATCTTGGTTTCATTCCAAATTTTCCAATGGATTTTACAGTATTATAAGGATTAATTTCATCAAAATTTTCGCCACCAAAGTTATCTAAATCAACTGATGCATGCCTTCTCTTATTCAATTTTCTTTGTAACGAAGGTTTAGAAACCCTATTCAAATGATCTCTTTGCTGTTGTTGCAAGTCCATTTGGAAATGAGAAGGTATACTTGACATCTTAACCTAACAATTTTGAATGACTATGAATTTGAATGAAAAGTTTGTAGTTTCGTTGTTCAACAAATAAGTTGCCTTTCATTCTTATTTTTTTTTTTTCTTTCTCTTGTTCCATATTTTATTTTTGTTATTGCACGACTGGAATCTCAAAAGTTGCACCGAATTTATCCGTTAGTTTTCAATTAAATACAAATTATATGTAAAATAGTACTTAGTACGTAGTAGAGAATTATAATTTTGAAATGATCAAAAGAAAAACATGTAAAGGATAATAAAAAGAGAATTAAAAATCACAGAGCAAATAGAGAAAAGCAACTAATGTAAAGAAACTAATGTAAAAAAAACACACATGTAAAACCAAAAATGTATGTGTAAAAGAAAAACCAATTTGAAAAAAATAATCTATATCCAGTAAAAAAAAAACTATAAATTCAACCAAAAATACAAACAAAATGAAGTTTAAAAAAAAAATGAATAAATTAATGTATTAAAATTTTATCATATTTGACCAACTAATTTAAGTTTACCATCATCAGTAGGTTTAAAATGAGATGCTTGTTCTTCTTCCTCATTATAATCATCAACTATAGTACCATCATTTAACTTATCAAAGATACTACCTAAAAATTCAGCTTCTTCATAATCATCACCTTTCCAATTAATTGGAGTAACAGAAATGATGCAATTTTTATCATCAGTACTAAATTCAGATAAATAAGCACCATTACAATATCTTTTTAAATCATCATCAATATTATAGATTTGTTCTAATTTAAATTCATCTTTATCTTGAGAATAATTTAAGGTCAACAATTTATTATAACCTCTAATTGATCTAGTTTGCATAAATTGGAAAGGAGTATTTGGATCAGTACATTTACCATTATCTCTAATATTAAAATTAATATTCAATCCAACACCATTTGGTAATAATCTATATTGAATATTCTTATGTTCATTTGTTTTATAAATATCTAAAGTTTCAGAAGATTTGGTACTTCTTGATGAATGAAAATTATGTTTATCATTATTAGATGAATTCTTTGCTAACTCATGAATTAAATTATCTAAATTTCTTAAAGCTTCAATTAAATCCCCATTTGAAGAATCTAATCCATCATCATCTAATGGTAATATTTTTGAATCAATTGATTTCATTTGTAAACCAGACAAATGAATAGTTGGGATGTTTCTTAATAAAGCCATTTTCATCATTTGAGAAGTTGTTTTAGTAAATTGATCAAAAAACCCAATTGTTTTATCTTCATTTGGACCAACAATAATTAAATCAATACCTTGTAAAGTAGAATATTTTTGTGGAATAACAAAATCTAAAGCAAACAACATTGAAGCCAATGGAGATGATTTAATATACCACATATTTGGTAATTTTTCAGCATAATAATGATCACCTTTTTCAAGATTTAATAATTCCTTAGTATTAATAGTTTCAATTATATCAGAATCTTGAATTTCATATTCTTCTTTAAAATCATTTGAATTTAGAGGTTCTTCATCAAAATAAATTTCTGAACCAAATTGATCATGTAAATGTAATGGTAAAACTGAAATAATAGTATTATTAGGATCTAAATCTAAATAAGAATGAAGTATCTTAGAATTTTTATTACCAAATGGACCATTTCCTAATATTAAAATGTTTAAACATGTCGATATTTGAGATAGAGATAATATTATTAAAAAGATAGAATTAACAAGTAACATTTTTGTTTAAGTGAATGTGTAATTAAGTAATTAACCTATTACTTGAAGCAAAAACTAAATTAGAGTTTTAAAGAACAAAACCAACAATGAAGCTAATAACGTAATAGTGGTAATAAACTCTGCAGTATTACAAAAATTGGGAAACCTATTCTTTATAAACCCCCCAAACAGTACTTTTTTTTTAAAATTGGAAAAACGTGCCCAAGCCGCTCAACCAGATTCCACGTGCTCCCATTTTGAACTGTCTTGGCACTCCACGTTCTCAACTTTGGCCGCTTATCAATTCCACTATTTCGATCTTTGATCTTTGATCTTATCTTGTACTACCTATTCTATTACTTATATCATTTATATTAATACAATCACAAATATAATCAAATATTCATCTTGATACCTTATATCTATGGCTTGACTCCCTCAAATGCCTCGTCTCTTTCCTTTTCCCTAACTTAATTTCGCTGTTTTTAAAGATGCAACTACTATTAATAGCCTGATGTCACTCTCTCAGTACTATTTCTATTCCCATTCCTACTCCTACTCCTACTCCTAACACTAGTACTAGTACTAGTACTATTCCTATTCCCAGTGCCTTCTTTTTGGGTACTACATCATTTTTAAATCCACATTCACAAACTCTTAACTTTACTTACTACCCTATACTTTCCATAATTCAATCATTCAGTCATTCATTCAAATCACTAATTGTAACCTATAATATAAAACGAAGTCTAAAATATATAAGCTAGTCTCATATTTAGTTAATCTTCATATTGATTTCAAAATTTGTTCTCTCTCCAAAACCCCAAAACCAAGCCTCCTCATCAGGTACCCCAATAATGCAACCTTGTTATTTAAAATGAAAGCATAACTATTTCTAATATTCCTATTATTCATTCTAGATCATAATCTTATATAATCATTATATACACGGAAATGACATTGTCGTTATTGTTCGCTTGCCAGAAACAATAGCAATAATAAAATAAAAATAAAAAAAAAACTTCAACCGAAAATTCCAACATATTCATTCATTAAAAGTCAAATGACCAACAACTTTGAAATTTTACAATATGTTCAACTTAACTTGATTGACATATTGATAAGATAGACCCGTAACCCCCAGCAAGAACAATAAAATATAGGTATGTATTATGCGTCTAAAAGCCTTCTATTAATGTATAATAATCCATATTCAACCCTCCATCTCTAACACCAAAAATGATTATCGTGTGACCAATTCCACAACTTGCAAAAACTCATCACAAATATGTCAAACTTGCGGGAGAAAATGAGGGATTCTTGCATTGCATGATTTAAGATTTAAATTTCTATTACCCGGAAAGCATAAACAAAAATTTATTTTATTGTTGAAAAATTATCAGAGCATTTACTATGGCTCTTATAAGTATTTAAGTCCTATAGAAACACAACAAAAAAAAAAAAAACTATTCATTCTCATTTCACCATATCTCAAAAAAAAAAAATACAAAAAGCCCTGTTTCTCTTTCTCTTTCATCTCTTTCAGTCTTCAAATTTTAAAAAATATATCACTAGGTGAAAGAAAGTAAAATTCATTTTTAATCTGCCGGCAGCACGCGCCCCATTTTGCCGCTTGGCAAAGGGTCTACCGCCACACGTTCTAAAGCCTTTTTTGGCTTTTTGAAATTTGACTTAACTAATCTATCTAAATAATAACCACGAATACATTTAATAAATTAAATAATCTTTGTAACTTAAATCTAAGCCCAATATGTTTTATCGTAGATCTAAAATAATGTTCCATGTACTTTATTCATCATATTAGCCAATACAAAGACACACCAGAAAAAAGAAAACCTAATTTTACTCAAAGGATATCAAAGACGATTCAATATCAACATTAACGTTTAGTATGTATTTACGGAGAACACTTAATACAGTAACTATTACTTAATGTAACGAACTTTTGTTATAATAAATTAATACTTATTTTTCATTTCTAGTTATCTTTTCTGATTGAGTTATTAATTTCTCGCCTTTTTTTAAAAAGATATAATAAGTATTGTTGCATTACATCAACACTATTCATATTCTCAAAAAAAAAAACTTATGTAAGTTTCAAGTTAAAAAGTTTTAGAAAAAATGAAGGATGCGAGGTTCGAACTCGCGCGGACATGCGTCCAGTAGATCTTAAGTCTACCGCCTTAGACCACTCGGCCAACCCTCCAATTTCTGAAGTGTAAGGAATTAGGATAGACCGGAGTTGGCGACCTTCCTAATTAGGAAAATAAAGGCTCTAATTTGAGAAGACGGTAAACAAGTTCCGAAAGGTTAAGTTGGAAGCGAGATTAGTTTAGAATAGGAAGTTGGCGAAGTGTTATCTTTGAGT